>PVHX01007285.1:0-92620 GCA_004024805.1 Geosciurus inauris | reverse complement strand
TTACAGGCGTACACCACTGTGCATGGCTAAGATTAGTTTTAATGTAAAAAAGTTACTTTGTATGTTTATATCTTTATTTTTATAGAAAGATGGGTGTGGTTAAATTAAAAGATAGTGAGACCTAATTATTGTGACCTGAATCCTGCACAAGGTAGGAGAGAAGGTGGAGGAAGACAACGAGGAGCCAAAGATACCATGTTCTGGAGTCAGCATGTTTTCCCTGACCGGGGGATGAGGTGCTCTAGGTGGACATTTTGTGTTTGGATCTCTCAACAGAAATTTTCTCTTTCTAAGCAGAGAGGAATTTTGAGCAGACTCCATCGTGGTCCTTCTAGGAGCTTAACAGAAACACTCCTTGGCATATTTAATTCCTAGTGTTCTCTCTGTTATGCTCCCTCCGTGTATTAATTCCACCTCCACAGTGGACTGCTGGGGAGGAACTGTCCATGGGCTCTAGGTGTAACCTCAGCTGTAAGTGAATGACTGGCATTCATTGCTCAAAGAACCACAGAGCTGGGAGCAAACACACACACCTGTCAGTCCCAATGCCTAATTTTAAGGGGAGGAAACCACGGCCCATAAAGAAGCGGTAGTTTATCTTAGGTCACACAAGTCATAATTAATGGCTCAGCTGTGGATGAAACTGGGGCTGAGACTCAGTCCTGCAAACTCATCTATTGAAGGATTCATTTCCTGGTGGACTCAAGGAAGCTGAGGGCCAGTCTTTAACATGGTACTGCCCACCCAAGAGGCCTTGTTGGTGTTACCTGGCCAGCTGTCCTTTGCAGCCCTTTGCTAGAATAGGATAAAAACAATCAAAATGAAAATGGTGAGGAAAAGGCAGTGGGCTTCTCTCATGCTTTTACTCTGGGGCCATCGTCCCAATACAGCTGTCCTACCCACCTGTCTGCTTGCCATTCAACAGGTAATACTGAAAGGCCCCCCTGCAGGCACGGACAGAAGCTCTGAGGTCATGAGGTAAAGGCCGCATGTAAGAAGCATGTGCTTATGTTCTAGTCACAGATGACAAGTGTCAATGTTTGAATAAACAGCATAATATCACATGGTACGTATGATATGAAGGAAATAAAGAGGGCAGAGTGATAGAGAGCCACTGAGTCTGGCGGGGGGTAGAGGAGGGCACGGAGGTCATGGAAGGTGCTCTGAGGAGGTGACATGTGTGTCCAGGGCAACTCGGAAGAGAAAGTCACTGAAGAAACACAGCTGGTGTCTTGTGTGGGGTAGGGAAAGGGGCTTGGGGACACAGAAAGAGTACCAACATGAGAAATATGGGGAGGACTATGGGAGCACAGCCAGGGCATGGGATGCGATCAGCCACTGGAGATTCTCTGCAAGGGCCAGAAACAGGACTGTCCTTCTGGAACAGCAGCCTGCTGGGGTGCACACTACAGATTGCTCACTGCTCTGGTGTAACCTGTGTACAACTGTGCATGCATGTTGGGAGGAAGGAGTGACTCACAGATAGTGTTTGTATTCAAAGCTAAAATTAGAGTCATCTGGCCTTCCAGATTTGGTATTTTCTTTTTTCCCCTGAGTACTTATATTCAATATTTATTCCTTTTTGAGTAGAATGATGAGAAAGAAAATTATAAGATTTCTTCCTTGAGCTTAGGTCCCTTGTTTGGGTACCAAGTAGAGGAAACTCTGTCTCTTTTACAGAGCATATTACGTGTGAAATCTCTGACAAAAGGTGTGAACTTGAAGGCAGGAACTGAAGAAGGACCCTGCAGGACTTACTGCTTTACATTGAACGTGAGTCAGGAATGGGCCTCTCCCTTTCCAGCATGCAGCAGACTCTAAGCAGCAATGCCTTTTCCCACCACCTAACCAGGCCATTTGAACTTGTCACCTGCTCAGAGACATGGGTGCATGTAGGAATGGAGAATGTTCCATTAGGCTGACTGACACGTTAGCACTAGCCTTAAAACTTCATTTGAAAAAAGCCTACAGGTAAAAATATTTTTCCACTGTACATAAACTAGAGACATTTTGGTGCTAAGAAAATGCACTAAAAAAGAAATAGTCCCATGTTCCTTTGTGCTCTGATGTATGCATCCCATCATTTACTTCCTAAATTACATTTTAAAGGGGAAAATGTGGCCCCCCAATTTTTTTTTGTCTTAAGGCATGTATAAGTTGCTCAGTGGTTTCACGAGTGTTCCCAGACAAAAGTAAATGCATATCCCTCAGCATTTTCAAAGTGTCCTGTGCATTCCTTGACTCATATGACTCATTGCCACTGTCACACAATGGTGTCATTCATCTCCTACTGCTAGGCCTAGCCCAGGGGTTCACACACATTAGTGACTCAATGTAGGGATACTGAGTAAAGATAAAGACTAAAGGAAAAAAGGAATTTTACTCTGTTCTTTTGGGGAGGGAGAGAAATTGGATGATTTTGATCACATACATTGCTGGTAGGACTGCAAATTGGTGCAACCACTCTGGAAAGTAGTATGGAGATTCCTCAGAAAACTTGGAATGGAAGTACCATTTGATTCAGTTATCGCATTCCTTGGTTTATACCCAGAGGACTTAAAATCAGCATACTATAGTGACGCAGCCGCATCAATGTTTATAGCAGCTCAATTCACAATAGCTAAACTATGAAACCAAACTAAGTGCCCTTCAACAGACAAATGGATAAAGAAAATGTGGTATATATACACAATGGAATATTACTTGGCATTAAAGAAGAATGAAATTATGTCATTTTCAGGTAAATGGCTGGAATTAGAGATATCATGCTAAGTGAAATAAGCCAATCCCAAAAAAACCAAAGGCCGAATGTTTTCTGATAAGCACATGCTGATCTATAATGGGAGGGGGTACGAAAAAATGAAGGAACTTTGGATTGTGCAGAGGGGAGTGAGGGGAGGTGTGAGGCTTTGGGGATGGGAAAGAAGGCGGAATGAGACATCATTACACTATATACATGTATGATTACTGGTGTGACTCTGCACCATGTATAGCCAGAGGAATGAGAAGTTGTGCTCCATTTGTGTACAATGTGTCAAAATGCATTCTACTGTCATGTACAACTAATTAGAACAAAGTTTAAAATTAAAAAATGGTAATACTATAAAAATAAAAGTTACTAATAGTCAAAAAGAAAGAAACAATTTAAACTTAAAAACACAACTTGGAGGAACAGTCTTTATTTCCTCACTCTTCGTTCTTGAAGAAAGTTTCAAGCTACAATCTAGATAACTTTTCTCTCTATTCCAGTAGAAGGGTGCTATTCAAAAAAAGTTTTTATATTGCTTATTTGGTTGGCAGTAAAAAAATGTTTGGGGACACCAGGTGTGGTGGTGCACACCTATAATTCCAGTGGCTCGGGAGGCTGAGGCAGGAGGATCACGAGTTCAAAGCCAGCCTCAGCAAAAGCAAGTTGCTAAGCAACAGTGAGACCTTGTCTCTAAACAAAAAACACAGAATAGGGCTGGGGATGTTGCTCAGTGGTTGAGCGTCCCTGAGTTCCATTCCTGGTACCTGCCCCCCCCAAGAAAAAGTTTGGGGACTTAAGGAGTTGGGTCCAAATGGGGAAAGTGGTACCTTTGTCTAACTCAATTTCCTGACCATTTATTCCAGGCAGCAAACCAGAGGCTTAAATTTCTAGTTTAGCATAGACATTATAAGAGAAAAAGATATTTTGCTACCAAAAAGGAAAAATAAGAACGTCTCAATTATATTCCAAAACATTTTGTGATGGAAGATTTTGTGAAGTAACAATTAAAAATATTGTCATATATTAAAATTGAACAAAGATAGTAAAAGAAACTATATAATGCTGTCATTTATGAACATGGATGAAAATTTCTCTAAAAAGATGCAAAGATATCAAATTCAACAGTGCATAGATATATAAGACATCATGACCAGGTAGGTTTTATTCTTGTCATATTATGAATGATTCAAGTCAGAATGCTAATATAACTCACCACATTATGAATACACAGAGTAAAATCAAGTTAATTTCATTAAAGGCATGCTATTCATTCAATAAAATACAATATTCACAAGATTCATAATAAAATCCTACTGGGAGAAGTGCTTATCTAAATCCCACAGCAAACATATTTAATTAACATTTCTGCAAATATCAAAAAGAAAGTAATAATGTTCACATCCCAACACTGTATGAGAAGACTTGCTTAAGCAATAGGACAAGAAAAACTCATAAATGGTGGTAGACCTGGAAAGGGTAACAAAAATTCTCCTCATTTTCCGACATCATGGTTTGCATGGAAATCTAAGAGAATCTACAAACAAGTATTAGAATCAATGGGCAAGTTTAGCAAGCTAATGTGAAACAGTATCCACATATCAAAATCAAAAACACCCCTTGATGGAAAAACCAGCTATTTTAAAAAAGAAAACAAAAACAATCTAATCAAAATGACATCAAAAGCTGTAAGGTATCTAGGAATGAATTTTTAAAAGTTAATGTGTATAAATGTGATGTAGAAATTTTAAAACATTAAAGGACATTTTAAAAGGTTGACTGAAGAGATGTAGATCTATGCATACAATGATGACTCGGTATTGTAAAGATGTCAGTTTGGACAAAGAATCTATAAATTTAATGCAATTCCAATAAAAATCCCATTGAGTGCTTCATGAAACTTGACAAACTAATAAATAAAATAATTTGACAGGGCAGAGTCAACAAAAACTAAACCAGTGTTGAAGAAGAGCAGGTAGGCTTCAGGAATGAGGCAAGGCCACAGAAACAGTCAAAGAGACACAAAGCCCAGAACCAGATCCAGACCACATATTGAAACAAACTTGGCCCATGAGGAACACAGAAATACAAGTCAGTACGGAGAGGTCAGACATTTCAATTTGTGAAATAAGAGTTTTGGATCTCCTACCACATAGCACCTTGCCATCAATTTTAGGCAGATTAAAGACAAATGTGAAAAGAAAAATTTTAGGAGTTTTTGAAAATAAGATTAGAAAAACAATAGAGCCCATTTGTTACCTGAGATTAGGAGATAATTCTTAAACACAACATAAAGTCTTTATGCTTTTATAAAAAGTACATTTTGTATTGTCAAACTTATAATTTATATAACTCATTCTCGAAGAAACCATAATTAAAGTTAAAAGACATGTCTCATACTAGGTTATATTTGGAACATGATTTACAAAGATCATTAGCTAGAATTCATCAAGAACTCCTTTACAACAATAAGAAAAAAAATATCCCAACAGGAAAACGGACAATGGATGTGAACCAGGAAACCACAGAAGAAACCTAAGTGGGCAATAAGAAAGATGCTCCCATTTACTTCAGTTGGCACAATGCAAATCAATAGAGCCCCCATGGAGTACTACATAGCAGTTAAATGAACTACAACTACAAATCTCAAAAATGAGTGGAAAAAAATCTGTTAAGAGTTTGACACTATTTCTAACATATTCCAAATAAGTGAAAGCTCCACACAAAGAGTTGTAAATGCTTGTTGGAGCATTATTCATGATAGCTTCAAAGTTAAAATCACCCAAATGTCCACCCACTTGGTAATGGGTATATAAGTTGTGGTATATCCATATAATGGAATATTATTTAGAAACAAAAAGGAATGAAGTGCTGACGCATGTGGCAACTGGCATGGACCTCAAAGACATTATGCTTAATGAAAGAAGACAGTCAAGGCCACATAGTCTATGACTCTGTCTATACAAAAAGCCCAGAATAGGCAGATCTACAGACAGAAAGTAGATTGTGGTTGCTAGAGCCTGGAGGGGTGAAGGAAATGGGAATGATTGCAAGAGGGTGTGGAGCTTCTTTTTGGGGTGACAAAAATATTCTAAAATTAACTCTCTTTGAACACACCACAAAACACTAGGTACATTTTAAATGAGTGGATTTTTGAGAGTTATATCTTAATAAAGCTGTTAGTAGAATACCACAGAAGCACTATAAATTCCAGATCTCCCCTCTCCTGTGTCCGTGCTGGAGAACTGGTTTAGCAGCACGGTGTTAGCCATTCAAACAGAGCCACATGCATCCAGGGGAGAGTACATAATTGGCTTCAATGTTATCTGTAATGTCTTTACGCTTTAAAAAATTCTAATCAAAAAATTTCTAATCACCATATTAATCAAATACGGTGCTAGAAAGGCTCAGATAGAGGTGGGTGGTTCATGGGTGTGTATCATATCACTGATGCTTTTCTGCATTTTGGAAATACAGGTTAAGTATCCCTTATCCTATATGCTTGGGACAGGAAGTGTTTTGGATTTCACATTTTTTCAGAATTGGTAATATTTGCATGGTCAAAGTGACATATTGTGGAGATGGAACCCAAGACTAAACACAAGCTTCATTTGTTTCATCTATACCTTATATATGCAACTTGAGGGTAATTTTACACAATATTTTTAATGTGTTTATGGTTTTTTTTATTCTTTTAATTTTTATTTGTTGTTTTTAGTGATGCATGACAGTAGAATGTATTTTGACATATTATATATATATAACTTCCCATTCCTGTGGTTGTACATGAGGTGGAGTTTCACTGGTCGTGTATTATATAGGAACCTAGGAAAGTGATGTCTGATTCATTCTACTCCCTTCCTATTCCCCTCCCTCCTTCTTTCCCTTCATCCCCCTTTGTCTAATCCAATGCCCTTCTATTCTTCCCTTCCCTCACCTTATTGAGTGTTAGCATCCACATATCAGAGAGAACATTCGACCTTTGTTTTTTTGGGACTGGCTTATTTCATTTAGCATAATAGTCTCCATTTCCATTCATTTACTAGCAAATGCCATAATTTCATTCTTCTTTATGGCTGAGTAATATTCCATTGTGTATATGTACCACATTTTCTTTATCCATTCATCTATTGAAGGGTGTGCTTGTGGCTTGACTGTGACACATCACATGAAATCAGATGTGGAGTCCACTTGTGGCATCATGACAATGCTCAAAAGATTTCAGATTTTGGAGTATTTCAATTTTGGATTGTCAGATTAGGGATACTCTCCCTGTACTTCCTGAAGAAAGAACTCAACTTAGCTGCATTTTTCAGGCCAAGGTAAACTGATTTCTTTTGCTCTTTTTAATTTTGGAGACACAATATTATTATGTTGAAAAACCTGGATCTGAACTAAGAATAGAAACTTTAAAGATTTTTATTTCAAGCCCCAACATCAATTTGCCAGATAGTTGTCTTTGAAATCAATTGATGTGTAGTATGTAATAAAAGATATGTAAGCAGCACTGATATAAAAAGGTACATCAATACTCTTACTTAATCAAATAAAATAGCAAAAAATACAATTGTGGGTTTAAGAAAAAGGAAATAAAAACAAATGGGGTCAAAACAGTACTGAAAATTCAAATGTCAAAGTCAAATATTTTTTGAAAACAGTAAAAGGTAATTGGAGATCTGGCAAAAATAAGTATTCAGATGGACCAGACTGGATTTCTACCTCTGTCGTTGGGCAGAGGACTTCCTGACCATTAACAATTGATTCCTCCTCTATAAAGAATGGATAAGGGTGTATCCTATCTGCACCAGAGCTGCAGGATGGAAATGAAATGAAGGTCATGCACATCCAGGGAACATACAGGTGTGGGCCACACAGGGACAGGCATGGATATGACCACTTGTCATGGAGTCATTGCATTGATGCCTCTGTGTACGTCATCATCAGGCTATTCAATCACTCTGACTCAGGTTTACTTCAGACAGGTCTGACTTTCAGGATCAATGAATATCAAATAGAAAAGAGCAGAGCATCACTTCAGGAGTGCCAAGGACTTTTCATTCATCCAACTTTTGTAGACTGGGTTTCACTGCCAAATCCCTTCTTGTTACCTCATTTTTGTTTTTCTTTAAATCAGGAGACACAAGAACATTTAAATTCCAAGGAGTAAAAATCCCTCTTGGGTCAGCCACAGCTTCATGAACTACGGCTGGACAAGCAGGGCTCCCTCTGGCTGGAGGGCACATGGCCAAACACTTGGGGTTTGGAGCCAGCCAGTCCCAAATGATGCATCTGAAGTGATAATAGGTCTGAAGCTCTGCAGCCCATTCCATACCGACTAGTTACCATCAACCTACAGCCAAACCACAGGAGACCTCGGCCAGGGCCCTGCCAGCATCTAACCCTCTTGCCTCTTTCTAGGTTTAAGACTCCTTAGTGTAGGGGAAACCATACAGAGGCTTATGGGAATTTATCACCAGCAACAGCTAATAGGGCCCTCTGTTCCCATCAACATGTTACTAAGGAGCATACAGGTTCTGGAATCTCTAATTCAGTTATTTATGTTCTTTCTCCATCTTCTTATTATCGTGTTAATTTTTTTCAAGACAGCGGGAACCATGTTGCACAGTTCAAACACCTAAAGACCTTTTGAAAAATTCTGATGCTCCAGCCCCACCCCAGACCAATGAATCAGAATTTCTGGAGGGAGGATCCAGCTACTGGATTGCTTTCAAAAATTTCCCAGGTGATTCCAGTATACAGCCCAGGTGGAAAACACAGACCTACACACTGGTTTTCAGAGTCTAGAGTCAAGTAAGAGAGAAACGCTGATGTGACGCTGGCATTTCTTATGCCAAAGACTTTCAGAATAAAGGATGATTTGAATCAACTCAACAAACCTGTCTCTCAGAGGCCAGGCTGGTGCTAGGTGTCAGGGATTCAAGGGTGGCAAAGGACACAAGGAACCTGCCCTAAGAAGTTCACCTTTACCAATCTTAGTGAGCAAAGAGGAGAAGAATTGAGCCTGCGTTACCAGCCACAATAGGACAAGGCAGGGCAGAATTTCATAATGACATTTTACTGTAACAAAACCTGCATCTTAACTGCCTATCATTTCGATGGATCTGTCAGCTTCCTGAAGCTTTCCAATAGTGGCAGGAGGGAGGTGGAATTTCCTAGCATTTCCACCCATTCATTCAACAAGAGTGAGGACGTCTTCTATGGGCCAGAAGCTGTTTTAGATATTGCAGCAGTAACGGACAGATCCCTGTCCTCGTAGAGTATCCTGTGAGTGGGGTGCAGAGGGGAGAAACAACAGAGATAATATAAAAGCCATCACACCATGTTAGGAACTGACAAGTGCCATAAGAGAAAGGAAAAGGTAGAGGAGGTAAGGAGCGGGGGGTGAGTGGGGGCGGGGGTACCCAGTGAACCTCATAGGAAAAATAAGATTTGGTCAAAGACTTGAAGCGAAGGAGGTACTTCATTTGGTTTGAAGACTCACCCAAGGCCCGTGCATGACTTCGCTGGCATATGAATCTGCGTGCTGAACATCAGCACCTGCACTGTTAGCCCACCTGCTAGCTTATCTTCCAAAGTTTCCCAGTGGATTGTGATAACTGATATACTCGCTTCTGTTCCCTTTAGTTCCCTCTCTTGTATACCAGTATAATTTTGTAGCTCAGTGCTTGCAAGATATACTAGGTACGTAATAGATGCCTGAATTAAATTATTTGAAATAATTATTAACTAAATGGAACTATTATATGTTATAACTTAAAGGAATAACTGTATATTTACTGTGTCCAGTCCACTCCTCAGGCAGAAGAAAATTCACAGAAAATCCAGCATAGGTGTGGATGCTGGAGACCAGGTGAGTGCATATTTTGGGATGTTCTGTTGTGGAAGAAGGGTGTCTGTGCCCCTTCAGGGCAAACCGGTCTCTTCTCTAAGCCAGAAGGATGGAGAGGCATAGATACTGAATAAATGTGAGAAAACACATAGGAAACAAGGATGCTTTTAGTTAGAGAACTTGAACTTCATGACATGATGGTCTGTAAGGATGTATAAAGCAGAACCAGGAATTACAGGTGAATTTTCTTAGCCAATATTCATTTGAGAAAAATTCATGATGCTCCCATGTGAGAACAGTCTTTTGAGTATCAGCTTACCTATTGAAGTGATAGATGTCCTGTATGTTTCCAAAAAGGGCAGCTCTGTCTTCAGTCCCCAGGGGAAGTTTTGCCTGGTCCCTAATACAGTCGAGATAATCCTGTGAAGTCAAAAGAGAAGGATGCCTTAAACACACCTGCCCCTTTCCAGGTCATCTTTAATTATGTAGGATGAGTTGTTCACGTTTGTTTCAAATGACTATGATACTGATGTGCTCATTAACTCTACCGTGAGAATACAGACCTACTCCCTCATTGAGGATTATACTACTTACCTAGAAAATGTGGAATTTAAGCAAGGAAAAAGAGTGTGGCATACATAGAAGAGTTGGAAGGTACTAGAGCTTCCCTAGATGAAGAGCAGTAACAGTTACCAATAATGTCAGTTTTAACATAATGGCTCCTGATTCCTTTGACTGATATAAATGATCAAAGACTCCAAACGTCATATAGTGGGAAACCAGACATAAAAATTCTAAAATGTGACAGTTATTTTAAACATAACCTTTAAGTCATGAAGTTATCAGTTGTTAAAGTATAGAACCCAAATTCTTCCAATTCACTTAAAAAAAAAGCTTCTAAAATAATGAGCACTTGTGTGATGGACTTCAGCTATGTGAGAGGTGGTACCTATGAGTTCTGAGAACACTCTGAAATTTAGATGGTTTAGCATAGAAACCACTTCCACACAGATCCAGTATGGGTCCAGATCTCCAGCGGGTTAAACTGACAGGGCTGAGAAGCTCTTTGAATTGCTGAGAAAGGGGAAAACTGCTTCCCACCCTGCGTGTGTTACAGGGCTCATAACTGAGTGTTCCCCTCTCCCCTGCAATGCTTGAAAAAGAACTCGGCAGGAGGTGAGAAAACGATCAAGAAAAAAGTGAAAACAGCTGAAATAATGAAAAATGAAAAATAAATACAATCCCCTGCCCAGGGCTGAACAATACAGCGAGGCTCCCTACTAAAGGGAGCATGCGATCTGCAGTGCACAGAGGAAGCCGGCCAACCTGCAGTCCATGTCCAACAGCAGAGAGCAGTGCCCAGACACAACCAGTGCAAGGAGAACTGGGATTTGAGAGCCATCAGATGACTCTTCCTCACACCTTTTCATAATCAACATTCTCTAGGGTTCTTTTTGTTTCTTCAAAAAACAGGGCTCTATACTGGAGAGAAACTACAGGGAGTGGAATCCAATTAAGCAAGACAGGAACAAGAGAGGAAGCAAAAAGAGGTTCTGATCAAAATTGGGGAAGACAGCCCAGAATTTCCGAAAACAAGCTTTCATATTAAAAAAAAAAGTATATTATTTATCCAGGTGTTACAATAGGTTATTATTATTATTTTTTACCTCGTCATTGATTCCTATTTTATTCCATTATGGTCTGATAGGATGCAAGGAATTATCTCTATTGCTTTGTATTTGCTAAGATTTGCTTTGTTCCCTAATATGTGATCTGTTCCAGAGAATGTTCTATGTGCCATGAGAATAAAATAATTTCAATGGTCAAAAAAAACCCAAAAACCCAACAACAAAAAGAAAACAGGCAAAGGCTTCCTCACATCAACTTTCTTAAGTAGCACACTTTACAGTTTGCACAAATTAAAGTATTGTCACACATGAAACAATGCTAATAAACTTTTTTTTTTTTTAAATCAAGCTTTGTTGGTAACAGATTTTCTTTTCAAGAAAGTGGTCATCTCCATAAGGTACCAGATTCACAACTTTAAGTGTAGTGCATTAACACCCCCCAGTAGCAAGGCCCGATCTCCTTCCTGTCATGAACTGAACAATGATAATGAGCTTAAGTGCCTGCGGCGGAGAGGAAGTTAATGCCCAAATAAAAGCAGCAAAGGAAGGTGAGAACTGAAGTAATAGTACATTTTGAACAAACTTGCACTTTCTAAAAAAAATCAAATGTATTCACCAATATTTCTGTTAAATCACACATGGTACAAAAGAATTGGCTAATAACTTGACTTGCTTTGAATGTTTATATTCGAGGATAGTTTAATACCTTGCTGGACACTTTTAAAGGACATGTAGCATGCAAAATTAAGACGGTAAAGCAGAAGAATCTGGACAGCCATGATCCACACTAACCCAGCAGGGTGAGAGGTGAGATTGAGGTGATGTATGCATTCCAAATTCACCTGGCTAGCTTCAAATGTTCTGCCTTGGGGCTTTAAATGAGAAGGAAAAATCATTTTCTACACTTCAAGTACAAAAGTTGCTCACATGCAGAAACCCAAGACTAAATTCTTCACGTAAGAGAAAGGTGGGTGTAAGACGCTTGAAGAGTTTCATGTGGCATTAGAAACTTATGTAGTCCTGGTTTCCAACAGATGATGGCCCATCTCTAATTGAGAGTTTCAAAACCCTCAGCATCCATGGTGGAGACACTGGATTTTAAAAGATGCTTATTTTCTGAAATTGTTGAGAAAACAGATCATTGGGAGTCCAAGATTTTGTAGGTCACTCTAGAAAACAGATCAAAGTAGTATGGCCCCAGCATGTTCCCTCCACTGTTCATAATTAAGCTTTTAAGTATGAGACTTCAACCCTGAACCAGTTACTGAAGACTCCAGTAGCAAGTTCTCCATTACAGCTATAATCATCTGAGGCTGAAATGAGAGGTTTGAAGCTCAGTGATAATAACAGTTCATTTTGTGCTCAAAATGACAGAGTATGGATACCAATGATATTTATTAGAGCCTGTTGTTCTGCTTATTAATTTTATTGATGATGTCAGCACCTTTGGCTACCCTACTGTTAACAATGAAGGATCAATTTAACACTTTTACACGAAAACAATTATTCTCTAAGAGAATCAAAGCATTCCTTCCACTTTGGGGGTAGGGGGTTAGTGAGCAGTGAGATATTCTAAAAGGGCTTTTTACCATTCCAATAATTTTCCATTTTGCAATTTTAAATGTCCTCTATTTTCTAATTAGTTTATGGCCTTAGGGTCTCACTGTTAGATTTAATCATGAGTAGTTTCTTTTCATTAATTTTTCATTTCCATGAAAATATCCAAGTAGAGTCTGAAAATATCCAAGTAGAGTCTAACTTGAGGTACAGTAGATGGACAGGAACTAGTTTGCAAACTGTTTCTGCTCTGCAACGAGGTAAGTACAGAAGTTGAAAGTGAGCACACAGAAACTTTTACAACAGTTTAACAGGACAACTAAATATCTGTTGAATCTACTCATATACCTGTGCTTGTATTTGGTAGGTCTTATTCTCATCTGTTTAACTTTTTTCAAAATTCATTTTCTTACTATATTTTATAAAAGCATCAGAGTATTGACAGGGTGGAAGAAACCACGTGCCCTCCCCTTTGGAGAATGTGTCTTTTTCCATTTCTTACAATTCCTCCTCCTTTTCCAGAAAGGAGTCACCTGCCATGTACTCAGTTGAGATACCACTGAAACTAGACTTAATTTGCATAGCCATTTATAATTTAAAAGCACACTCTCATTCATTCATACAAACCCTCCCCTCCCACTTCACTTTTTGAGGACGTAAGAACGTATGCCAAGTTCTGTTTCACAAGCTAGGAATTTAAAAAAGTGAACTACACATCATGCCTTCCCCCGGGAGCTCCCTGTCTGGTCCAACTGTAAACGAATAGGTCCACTACAGTGTTCCGGCTGTAGGATTAAAATAATGGGTGAGGGAGGGACCTCAGGCAGAGGAGTAAGTGGCCAGTCCAGGAAAAAGAGCTGATCTCTGAGGTGAGTAGGGGTTTGAATATAGAGAAAAGAGGATGGAGACCACGGCATCGAGGAGGAGAGGGGCAAGAAAACACAGGTACACGACAACGAAAAGGCAAGACACAGAAAGGAGCCGGACGGGCTGATCTCAGTACAGGCAGGAGCTCGGGTACTGAGATAGAGCTGGGCATGCGCAGGACTGGAGGGCGGGGCTGCAATGATGGACAGATCACGGAGACTTCCCGGCTATGCAGGGAGCGGCAGCTGCTGAGGTTATAGTGAGATCAAAGATCATTCCAGCTTGGGTACAGAAGTACAGTAGAGGCTATAAAAAAGCCAGGAAGGCCACTTAGAAGACTTGTGTGGCAGGGCAGGTGAGTGCAGACCTGAGCTGGGTGGAGAGGAGAGATTTTACGGGGCAAGAGGTATTTAATGAGAGAAAGGAGAATCTAGGGAAAGAGCATGGCCTAAGCAAATGATCCACCATTCTGGGTTTCAGAAGAAGTCTGGGGCTTCTCTTCCCACTTTCTACTCCAAGGAAGTGGGTGTGGCTCCACCCGCTCTCAGAGGACATGTGATCATCCACTGTGGCAGTGGGTCTACTAAAGTCAGTGAGTACTACTAGGACCCTCTGTCTCTTCTATTGGGCTGCATCGGGGAAACAGAACCATGGGCTTTTCTCTTCCCTTTTGCTTTTCTTTCCCAAGTGGCATGTGAGGTAAAGCTAATCTAGGGCTGGCTCCTGCCAGCCTGCTCTGCAGAGGCCTTGGCAGGGCAGTTCGAGGCCCGTCTGATGGGCAGGTACCCTCTGGACTGGATTTCCTCACACCAAGATGAAATATTTCAAGACATCTCTGTGGATCTGTGAGGAGACATGGCCTATCTTTTGGCGGAGCCAATCCAGACAGTAGGTCTTTGTGTGGCTCACGCTTGCTCACTCTGTTCATATCGGGGTCTAAGCTCTAACAAGAAATATGGCTTTATTTTGCAGCCACTGTCCTCTGCCTGAAGTGCTCTTAGGGAACATCAGGGCTTAGAGCCACATGTCCCTGGCCAATGTCCCCACCCCCTTTTACCTTCTTGTCCTATTCCTCTGGGAGCTGAAGAGAAGCCGTTAGTATGGTGCAGACGTAACACGACAGACTTGGATGTGTTAAGGCTGGGGTGATTGAGAGACATCCCCAATGGGTTTAGAGTACAAATTCCTGCTGTGGGCTGCAGATAGAGTATCAGGACAGGATCTGTGAGCAGTTGCTGAAAGGGCTCTGTGGGAGCTGGAAGTGCCCTCTGTGGAGCTTCAGTCTCCATCTTATGGAACACTGCCAGAGAGCTGAGGTCCAGGACTATATCAAGCACCTGGCCACCAAGATGCAGCCTCACAGACCTCAGGGCCAGCAAATTGCAGCACCAGCAGGGGTCAGCAAGCCTGCAGCAGGAAGGAGCCTCTCAGGAGTCTCTCTGCTGAGGGAAAACACCAAACAGCCCTTGCAAACAGAGGGTTCAGCAGAGCACATTCAGACCCTTGGCCCACCCTGATGGAGAAGCATCGTCCTTAGTGAGGGTAAGAGTGAGGAGCTTCTTAGGTCTGTGAGGGTTTGAAGCACAGAGTATGTCATGAGCTCTTCCCGCTTTCCTAAAGCCAGTCTCAGGAAACATGGGGAATAGTGGACTCTCAAATTCAATGACCAGAGTGGGCACAGACTGAGTTGGAAGAACAATGACAGATCAATATGAAATGTGAGGGGTTTGGCCCTAAAAGGAAGAGAGTGATGGGATGGTAACTGAAGAGATGCAGGACCAGGCAGATTGGATCATGTGACCTGTCCATCCATCCTTGAGCTGGCTGTAGATGGAGGAAGGAGAAGGTGGTAGGAGGGAGCCTGGAATTACGAGAGGGGAATCGTTGGCCAGCTGTGAAGAAGACAGAACAAGACAGTCAGAGCTGAGGATGAGACAAGGGAGGAGCACAAGACTCTGAGCACTTGCTCCTGGGAAACTGGGCTCCTTAGCCCTGTGTGTCAGAGAGGGACCAGGAGGGGCCACATCAACACTGGATAGCTTCCCATCACACAGCAGAAAGCAAACTTCTGGCAAATCAAAGCACAGAAGATGAAGTGCTCCCCTTCCCCATCAGGGCCTTTACTCTCTCCCCGGAGTCATTCTTCAGAGATAAGACCGGTTGACACTGTGGTATCCCTGCTTCCAGGCCACGTCCTAGGAGGACAGTTATAGCTGTCATAATGAGATTCTACATTTGAGCTGTAATTTTGTTTCTTCTACTCAATGTATATAGGTATACATACTTCCTGTTTGTAAATATAGTTCTTTCTCATTTTTTACAATGGCTGCATCATATTCCAGTCAATAGCTTTATTAGAATATACTTAATAAAGATTTTTGGGAGGACAGACTAGACACAGTTGAAGGGGCAACAAGGTGTTCCAAGGCGATGACAATATGATTGCTGTCCCTTTGGGTGGGCAAAGGAAAAAAAAAACCTTAAAAAATGAAGTCACAGTATAGCTGTTTTTTAACAAGTGCTTGCAGAGTATATAGGAATACAAGTTCAAATTTAAAAAACCCTTTATATTTCTTCCAAAGAAGCCACTGAATGGGTTTAGAGTACAAATTCCTGTGGTGGCCTGCAGATAGAGTATCAGAAGTCTAATCTGCAAGTCAGTCTTCTCTCTCCTCATCTATGGAGAGGAAGGTACAGCAAAAGAAATGGGAACTGAGGGGCTCTGGCCACTCCACCAGGCTGGAAACAAAAGCCCTTATTGTGGGAACAGTGTTTTCTCTGAGTCTGCATTGTGCAGGCCCCAGGCCACAGAGTACTGTGCCAAAAATACAATGTATGAGGAACTGAGCAAGGCCACAAAATCCTCCTGCCACTCTCATTGAAGAGAGGAGGAAAGAAGGAAAAGAAAAATAAGGAGAGAAAGGAGGAGAGGGAGAAAGAGGAGAAAAAGAGGGAGTAGAAAGAAAAAGAGGGGAAAATGATGGGGAAAGAAAGAGCAGGAAGAGAGACCACGGAGGAAAAGAAAAGGGAAAGAGGAAGACAGGACATGGGAAGGCAGAGGAGCTCAAATCCTCCAGGAGAGTTCAAAGCAGCTCTGTTGCTGATACCAGTTCTCATTTCAGGGTTTTCCTAATTTTTCATACAGAGGCTGATCCTATTGGCAACACGTGGAAGTCTGTTAATGGCTTAGAGAAGTTTGGGTGGGAAAAAGAAACTGGGAGGTTTCAGCTTCATTTACCTTCTATAACATTTTTATTACATGAAACTTGAGTCAAAAATGTCAGGAACGGCCTTCTTGCTAAGCTTTGACAAATGACACTGGTGCCTCTCCAGCCCCTCCATTGTCTCCCCATTTCCTCCTGAAAGGAGGGAACTAAGGGTTTCCTCACAGGGAGGAGATGGACAGCTAGGCCTGGAAGGGGCAGGATTTGGCCTGGTCTTCCCAGAGAGCACCTGGGGAGAGGGGTGAGAGCCAGGATGGTGTTAAAAGCAGAAACGTTACGTAGACAGTGAAATGCACCTTCACTTGAGGACAATTGGGAAAATTTGATCTCCCCCAAAGCAGAAACATTTATAAACTGTAAGCCCACAGTAATCTAGTGACAAGATCTTAAGAAACAGGATTAGCATTCATCTATTTAAAAGTTCTTAAAGCACAGAATGTCCATTTTCCCCATACTTCAGACAGCTCTTATAGAAATCAATTGTGTTTATTTACTTCATACTGATATCATGTATTATCTTCATATCAATGCATATAATCTGAAGAATGCTATCATATTGGAAAAATGGAAAATATTGGAAAAAATTTTGATACAACACGAAAATTAATCTCACATATTCCGCTTAAAACTACCAGAAAAATTCTCCAAGAGTCCCTACTACTATAATAACACAGCAGAAAAACTTAATTTTCCATTGCTATGTTAAATATGTACTTAAAAATTATGCATAAAGTTTGCAAATTACATTGACAATATTCTCACAGGCAAAAGCTCCTCTTAAAATAAAAGAGGTGGACACACAACCATGAGGAATTCCTGCCACAAAGTGAAATATCTTTCCCTACTTATTTGCAAGCTACCATTCCTTTTTTGTGTGGAAAATAAAAAATATGCATTCTTTAATCCTATCATTATTTCCAGTGGAGGAGGGGGAAGCATTTCTGTGATAATCTATGCAAGAGGCCACTGTTTTGGACTAGCCTCCTGCACTGGCCCCAGCAGAACAGACCAGACCAGAATGGAGTCACTCATGCTAGGGGCTAGTTTTCCAAAAATAATGGGAGATTCACAGCAACCAATCAAAAGGGGATGCTTCACCTAAGCCACATGATAAGAAGTCCTTTCTGTTTCCAAAGCTATAAGGAAAGAAACTTGAGACAATCTGCTTTTGTTCTGTTTCTGCTTTCCTCAACCCCTTTTCTATAAAGGTAAACCCTCTGTTCAACTCATCAGAATATTCATTATATTTTATAGAATGAGGTGTTGCCTGATTGTAGAATAGCAAATAAAAGCCAACTAAGACCTTTAATATAAATTTGTTGTGATTCTTTCTTTCTTTTGCAGTGCTGGGATTCAAACCCGGAGCCTCATGCATGCTACCACTAAGCTGCATTTCCCCAGCCTATAATTTTGTCTTTTGAAATATGTAAGTGAAGGAAGTTTATTAACCACTCTCTAGAAAATGGTCTTTCCAGTTGCCTTCTTTTCCTCCATCTCTCCTTTTATGCTTTCTTGTCTGCTTAACTTTCATGGAGTATTTTTTTTTTTAACTCTTCCAGGTCCCAATCTAGGTAAGGAAGAAGACAGACACAATTAGACATGGCTGCTGTCCTTAAAGTAGAAATGGGGATGCCCAGTGAGGTGGTAGAGGATGCAATGTCTTGGAAAGACTTAAAGTGCCTGAAAATAAGAAACTGATTCATCTCAATTATAATCAAAGTACTGCAGGTATAATTTGAAACATAGTAATTACAGAAAATTAAATAAACCCTGAGGGATTTTTTATATGTTGCAAAAAATAAAAGATCAGTAAAATAAATGTATATTATTATCTGAATTTTAACCCTCTTTACTGTAATTTATCATCGTTATTATTTTAAGATTTACTGCTAGGTACTGTGCTCTCTCTCTTTTTGTGCTTATCTCTGTAGTCTTCTTCACACCCTAGGAAGTGGGTTCCATTGTTCATCCTCTTTTGCTGGAAACTTTGAAAGGTTCTGTGATTCTTCCAAGGTCACACAGAGTATCAGTGACTCAAGTCACATCTGAACCAGGATCAGGGGAAGATAGCCAGAGCCTGGAAAGCCTGAAATCTTGCTTCTAAGGTTTTAAACCTTAACAAGGGAGACATGTGCTGACTGATTTATTCTGGAGGTTAAAAGTAGTTTTTACTAGGTAGCAGGTAGGAGCCTACCAAACACACCACTCTCATTTACCAGGCACCTACCACATGTAGGACCATCACAGACCACATCTGCATTGGTATCAGCCCCAATGAGACTCCCAACCCAGCCCTCTGCCGTCAAGTTTTCATAAACACACACCCTAGGGGTGCTCAGCTCTCAACCACCTGCCATGTGATTCTCAAAGTGGGCTCATGTCCTCCTGTCCAGCTGGCTCATCCTCTTCCTTCCTGGTCACCCATGCATGGCTCTCTAGTCCTTCAAAACATCCCACTTTCCTTGCTGGTCACCCCACATCAGTCAGTCACGTGGTCCCTTTTTACAGACATGACGCTACAGCTTTCCTTGCGGAACAGTCATGAGGAATCGTGACTGTCACAAATAAATTATCTTAGATCTTTCAGCATTGTGCTGTTTTTAAGTATCACAAAACTGTCTGGCAATGAGATCAGGGTGTGTTAAAGCTGGAGAGTCAGGAGCTGGCCTGAAATTAAGATCCATCTAAAGCCAGAAGAGAAACTGCAGCTCTACAGGCACAGAAGATATGCAAAGGCAGACCTCTTCACACTGGAGCATGTATATATAGTAAATGTCCTCAAGTCACATTGGACACACACACTTTTGTGCACAATTGACAGTCCAGGATCTTTCAGGGTGTTCTGATTTCCTCCCTGAGCTCTGCACATGGTTTTGGTACATGTGACTTCAAAGCCTTCACTGGACATCAAAATAGCTATTGATTTCAGCAGCAAAAACATTTCCTATTCACACATCAAATCATGACCCACAGTTCACCTCAGCACACTAATTCTAGAGAACCAGAAATTTTGAAATAAGGACACCAAGTCATGCTTCATTCAAGCAGATATAGCTCATCCACATCACCAATGTAGTTATAGTTAATTGCTGTTAGACAGTAATTAACTGTATGATTTAGTTAATAAATTGAAATGCTTTTCCACCATTTTATGGAGACCAGAACAGTAATACAGATAATTCTCATGGCAACCTGGTCTGTACACAGCAGGTGTTCAGACAGCATTCATTTGATGGATAAGAAACAAGGCCTTAATGACGAAAGTTTTGTGTTAGGTATGCTCACTTTCTTGGAACTCTAGCCCTGACACAAGAGTTTCAACCAGATGAAGGTGGCATTGACTACCTGGATGACATTAACTAGAAATAGGAACAAGGGGAACGATATTTGATCAACTTCCCATCCACTTAGTCACACAAATTGATCATGACTTCAGAGTCAAGATTTTTTACTTAAAAATTGCAATGTAATGACGTTATATATATGTATATATATTAAAAAGAATCCACACAAGGACTGACCTCTTCATGGGTAGCTTTTGGAGGGGAATGAACGTGATCATCCTTTGGCATCATTAGGCAATCCACTGCTAAATTTGGAAGTGCACAGGCTAAACTATTCCATTCACTCTACCCCAAACAATGAGAAGCCCTGAGGACGTATCTGATTGCTTCTCTGGTTATATTGTTGTTGATCTCATCACAGTAAAATCTCAACCCAGAGTTATTTATTGATACAGAAACAGCCATGGGTTTGATGAGCTGCAGGGAGCAGGCAGAGGGCCCAGCAGATGAGAAATGGGGAGGGAGGGGTCTTTCCACATCAAAGCTGGTGCACCCAAATGATGGGATGTTTCCCAGATACTTGACTGGAGGAAGTGCTGGGCCAGGGGACACATGAAAAGATTTCCTTCTGTCATTCTGTCATGGAGTCCTGGACCCAGTTCATACCCAAAGGGTGAAATGTATGATTTGGGGAAACTATTTTTTCTCTCCTCTTTGAAGCGCAATGTCCATAGCCATCTTGTTACATGGAACTTACAGAGACAGTGTGACAGAGGTAGAGAGAGAGAAAGGGCAAAAGAAAATGTGCTCACAGGACAAGGTTTGTATAAGTGATTTTTTTCCAAGAGATTATGTGAATTCTACAGCAGCCATTTTGGGATCTGAACAGAAATGGGTTACATACTTTTTCTTACAGTAGATGCAGACTACAAATGTGCTATCCTAGAACAGTGGATTTTTTCAAGGACAGAACAGACTGGGGACAGGACACTGGGTTCATCATCCAAGACCTAGGCAGCATGTGGGCTCCAGGTGCATTGTGGTGGAAATTCACCAGACTCCAGACCCAGACCGCTGGTAGGAGATTCACCATGGTAAGATTTTGTTGCTTTAGCTCTTATACAGGCATAATACAAAGCCATGTCTCCTTATCCTTCAGAGATGAACACCATAGTCCATTCCAGGTGCCTGCCATGGGGGCTCAGCACACACTGGCTTGGGGCAATACCTACCCTGTGGCCTTATGGGGCCCAGTTTCCTCCTTAATAAGACTGTGAGATGGGCTGGATCAGACCCTCTTTTGGTTCAAAAGCAAATGAATTCTGACAAATTATACCGAGCTCTCCATTGGTATTCACACTGACACTGGAAAGCTAATTCCCCTGAGCAGCTTGTTCTCAACCATCAACGGCAGGAGAGGATCTGAAGATAGTTATGGGGGACACAGGCACGAAGAGTCCTGTGGTCCACCCAAGTTTCTAAGACCCTTGCTGTGAGAGCATTCTTGTGTGCATGGCTACTTTCTGTTTACCAGAACCAGCTGTACCCTGATTTCTGAGAGAAGCCACAGGTGCTGGCCGTTCCTTGGACTCCCGTGTTCTCGTGGTCTGAGCTTGTTTTGCAGTCTGAGCAATTTCCACACCTGGGTCTGCAGTTCCACGCCTCCCATGCCCCTCGGGGGGTAGGAAGGATATATAAGCCCAGAGTGCTAAGGAGCTATGAGCTATGAGCTTCTTTTTCTTCAGAATCGTTGTTGTGTGTGTGCTTCTTTCATCCGTGGCTCCCTCGCCGACTTGGTTTCACTTTGGTCCAGCGCAGGCGCTGGCACCTTGCCTTCTTGCTGTATTGCCAGAAGATAAACCTTGTCCCTCCTGCCATGTCACTTTTGAAAATGGCTGTTCTCTCACCTGGATGCCTGAATGTGCAGGGACATCCTAACCAATCCCTCTAGTGTGGGTCTTACCTCTCCAACTTTCTAAAATTTCTGAAACTCAAGTTTGGTGGAATGGCTCCTGTACAAAATCCTACCATGACTTCTCCTACCCTTCAGCAGAGAGCGAGTCTTTCAAGGCCCCTGGTCCCTGCCTACACTCCTAGGCTCAGCATTGACCACTTTCTGTATCCCTCTCCCTCCCGACTCCCACCAGCGCACACACTCATTGCTGGGTCTGAAGTTCCTCGTGTTCTGTCCCCTCTATTTCCTATTCCATTCCTGCTCACTCATGCCTGGTGAACTCATTCTTTAGAATTCTTCCACAGATCTCCTGTGACCCTTCCTACCCTCTGTCTCGGGGGTCAGGTGCTCCATGACAGGAAGCACAGGCAAACCATCACACAGAGCCATAAAACCTGCCCATAGCTCCTTCTCTACAGAGCGGTCAGCCCTACCTAGGAGCTGTGCTTTAGATCTCTGGGCACTGGATGTTTGCAGGAGGAATTCCTGGAAACTTGATCAGTCAACTCAGAGCCAGGCAGGCCGGGGTTAATTGAGGCCCCAGCCCTCCCTCTCAAGGCAGGAGCAGCACTGAATAGTAACTCAGCCCCACATTCCTCTGGAGCTCCCTCTCTGGTTGCAGGGACAGCATTTTTAAGCCACCCCTTCACGATGACAAAGGTTCCTAAACTATGCAGCTCATTTTTAACTCTTGTCCCACCTACCCAGCTAGGGCGTGTGCAGGAGAAGCACTTCTCTAATCAAAAGTAGATTAAGTCTCACCCCTGCTCTGTGTGTGCCGGCAGCTGCTTCTCCATTGTGGAGCTAGAACAGACCCAGGGCGGGCTGATTTATCCTCAGCTTTGTGGACAACAGGACAAAAGCAGCTGTGGCTCAGCAGATCTGCACTTACTGTGGGCCAGCACACAGCTCCCCTCCGTCCCCAAGTCCCACTTAAAGCTTAGTGAAAGGTTAACAGCAGGAGAGTAAGCCCTGTCCCCAAGTGGAAGGAACACTTGTCACAGTGACAAAAAGGGTGGTGGGTTTTTTTTCCCCTCCAAAGAACATATTTTAGAGTATAGTTTAAAGGAATGGCTCTCCCTCCAACACACACACAGTCCTGTAGGCAACACATTGGGAAAGTGAGGAAGGATTTTGCCATTTCAAACAGCAGACTCAGGCTATGGCCTTCTTTCCGGGTGGGGTTTCTTTGTCTTAGTTTAACAAAACAAACTTACTCAGGACAAGCCTTGAATCTTCCATTGGGCCCGAGAGAAGCTGCAGCTTCTCAGGCACTTCTATTATTTTCAAAACCCTCCCCTTACAGAATAAAGAAAATTCTTACCTTTTTTTCCTTTACACGAAGTGCCATCTCATCTTTGTTCAGGGATCAGTCACTGTGTAAGAACTTTCCCTGAGTGTTCATTACATTCTGCACATACTACAATGTGAATGTACCTTGGGAACATGCTACATGAAATCAGCCAGACACCAAAGGGCAAATGTCACATGAAGACAAAACTTCCCCTGGCATGAGGGACCTCGAACAGGGATTTCACAGACACAGAAAGGAGACTGGGTGTAAGGGGTCCAGTTTCTGTGAAGAGGGTGAAGGCATGTTGGAGACACAGCAGCAATGACTACAGGACACTGAGCATACCTGATGCTACTGAGTCGTGATGGAAACTTCAAGTTGTGTGTATTTTGCCACAAGAAAAAGCATTTAAAAACTTAACTCCAATTAAATTGTCACTCTGTTTATGAAGACCAGGCATCAGGCAATGCATTTTAGATGCTGTAGCTAACACGATGTGAAAATTTCTCAGTGTTGAGCTACATCAGAAAGGAGTTCAGTTCTGCTCTGGGCTGTAATTGCCATGTACAATGCACCAGGGTGACTGAGGTGAGTCTGCACCATTCTAATGGCCTTACATTAATTAGTCCAAGAGTTTTTTCCTCTGGCTCGTTGGTATAGCCATATCCACCTCCTCCCACCCCCTCCATTTGCTGTAGGCTAAGAAACCAAATAATTAAGCTTATTTTAAACATGTAGTGTAAAATAGGTTCTTAGCGGGAGCTTGAGCCTTTCTCTGGGTAAAGACACAGGATTTACTGTTTGGTGTTTGAAATATCTATGTTGACTGCTCAAAGGACCTCTTGAGAGCTGAGGCTGGTGGAGACGCGCTCGCCAGGCATCTACAGATTGAGGCTTTTTGAATTAGTCCCATTAATAGAGGAAGCAGCTGAGGTCAGAGTGGCTATTTGTCCACAGGCACGCAGCTGACGGTCAGCGTGGCACTGGCGTGCAGAGCAGAGTTCTGGTCATTAAATCAACCTGAGTTTGACGGAGCTCAAATCCTAATTTTGAAGCATTTCACCATTGCAATCTTTTTTTCTCTTAGAAATGAATTCCAACTACAAGTAGGCATGTTAGGGAAGCTCAAAACGGCAGCACCTGTAACAGATCCTTTTAAATTACAAAGTCAAGATAACTTTTGGAAACAGCACCTCAGCAGAGATTAGCAAGCTCAATGTTTTAGTGTTTTAAAATCTACTAGAAACCAGGCACGGTGGCTCAAGCCTGTAATCCCAGCACTTAGGGAGGCTGAGACAGGAGAATCATGAGTTCAAACCAGCCTCAGCAATGGCGAGGCGCTAAGCGACTCAATGAGACCCTGTCTCTACATAAAACACAAAATAGGGCTGGGGATGTGGCTCAGGGGCTCGTGTGCCCCTGAGTTCAATCCCCAGTACCAAAAAAAAAAAACTACTAGAAATCCCTGGCGTTGTCCAAATAATTTTGATGACGTGAATGATTATATAATAATGGTTCTCATTTAAGTGCTTACTGTAAGCCTCACACTGTGCTAAGTGTTCACATGGATGATTTTATTTAGTTTTCACAGCAATCCTCTTATTCCCTTTTTACCTGGGGGGGGGGGGGGGGTGGGTGGGGAACAACTTATAAACGTTTAGTGACTTGTTCAAGACCACGCAGGCAAATGCAGAGCCAGGATCTGGATTTAGTTCTTGTGGATTTTTAAATCTGTGCCTTTTGGGATTTTGTGACATTCCATGGGGAGGAGGAGGTAATTTATGTTGCTTTTAAAAAGTCTGTTGTTTGTAACAAAGGGAAAAAAATTCTTGCTAGGACATTGACTGTCTACAGGGACCTGGGGAGCTTTAAGGAAAACTGATCCCAGCCCCACAGAGAAGGATCCCTTAGCCCAAGGTGCTGCTGAGGGAGCAGGAGTTGTGAAAGTTCCCAAGTGAGTCTCACCAGTGGCCTCACTTTAGAAGAATCCTTAGGTGTCAGTTGCTCTTCCTAACCAGATTTCTCAAGTGATAGCTTTTAATTGCTCAAATAATGGCCCCTTTGAACCTGTTTATGAGGGCCTGCTATCCTAGGTATAAAGCTAGTTGATGGCCAGTTAATTGTGTGTTTCTCGTAAGGGATCATTATGATGTTGCATTCATTCCTATTTTTGAAGTAGGAATTTTCTCCAAGTAGATTTTCTTACTCAAAGTAGTCTTTTGAACGTTCTAGATAATTTTGACTATAAGTAAGTCTCCATATTCTCTTTGTAACCCTTTTGTCCTTATTCTGTTTCCAATGGGACCTGAAATTTTTTTTGGGGGGGGGCTCCTACTTGAGAATGAAATAGGTTGGCAAAATAGGTTCCCAGAGTCTCAGTTGGTCTGTTAATAACCACACGTGGACACATCCAGAAAGATCTGGTCTAAAATTTGGCATGGTTCTGCTAAATCAATCATGGTGGAAGACAATTTCTCACTCTTAAAAAGAACTAAGAGAAAAAAAGGCAATATTGGGATGGCTTTGGACTTGTCCCAAGAAGTCACAAATGACGGCAATTGCTCCTGTCTCCCTCTGTCTCATGCTCTGGTTTCATCTGAATTATGTGGTCACTTGACACAGATAAAGCGACTGGTGCTTCCCTTCACATACTCCCAGGCCCAGCTTTATCCCTGGCAATGGCTGAGATGGAGAGAACTGGGCAAGGAAAGTAATTTGCTTCTAGAAAATTTCATTCACAAGTATTTAACTGATATACAAGAGGCACTCAGTAAAATGCTTCTAGTTTTTTCCAGCTGTTTCCAAGTGACGTGAATGGGAGGCAGGACTAGGACATATCCTGGCACTGCCAATGTTTTGCTGTGAGTCTGGGGCTTCAGCAGCTGCCAGTTGTTGAGGGTTAGGCTGGGCTGGGCCTCTGCTAAGCACTTTAGGTACATTTACTCATCTAATCCTCACGGTGTCCCAGGTTCCCAATCTCCCCCATTTTAAGACAAAGAAACCACAGGTTACTGAAGTTAAACAATCATTCAAGACCAAAGGTAACAAGTGACAGAGCTAGGATCTGCCTCCAGTTGGAGAAGTCACTGTGATCTTTGGATCTCCATTTCCTCATACATAAACACGACAGCAAATATTTACTGCAAATATTCACAGCTAAGTATTTAATCAGCAAATATGTTCCGAGGGCCAACTAAGTGTCAGTCAGATACAATGCTGCCTGTGAGGGATACAGAACTTATATGTAAACTTTTATAAACCATACATAATAAAACCCTTCTTGCTCTTTCAGAATCTGTAGTCGGACTTAACTGAGCTATTTCCTGTTCTAAAATTGAGTGTGATTCTATGAAATTAAAAATCCTAGGCAAATAGAAGCAACGTAAGTGTTCATCAACAGGTCAAATAAAATGGATACACAAAACTGAACAGACACTTCACAGAAGAAGAGATACAACTGACCAACAAACGTATGAAAAAATGTTCATCTCTAGCAATTAGAGAAATCAAATCAAAACTAGTCTAAGATTTCATCTCATGCTAGTCAGAATGGCAATTATCAAGAATACAAGCAATAATAAGTGTTGGCAAGGATGTGGGGGAAAAGGTACACTCATACATTGCTGGTGGGACTGAAAATTGGTGCAACCACTATGGAAAGAGGTATGGAGATTCCTCAGGAAACTTGGAATGGAACCACCATTTGACCCAGCTCCTGGGTTTATACCCAAAGGACTTAAAATCAGAATATTACAGTGATGCAGCCACATCAATGTTTATGGCAGCTCAATTCACAATAGCTAAACTATGGAACCAACCTAGATGCCCTGCAACAGATAAATGGATAAAGAAAATGTGCTACATATACACAATGGACTATTACTCAGCCTTCAAGAAAAATGAAATTATGGCATTTGCAGGTAAATGATCAGAACTAGAGAATATCATGTTAAGTGAAATAAGCCAATCTCAAAAAACCAAAAGCCAAATGTTTTCTCTGATAAGCACATGCTGATCCAAAGTCGGGTGAGAGGATAGGGAAGAATGAAGGAACTTTGGTTTGTGTAGAGGGGAGTTTGGGGGGGGGGGGGCTGTGGAGATGGGAAGGACAGTAGAATGAGACAGACATTATTACCCTGTATACATGTATGATTATACAACTGGTGTGACTCTGCACGGTGTACAGCCAGAGGAATGAGAAGTTGTACTCCATTTGTGTACAATGTGTCCAAATACATTCTATTGTCATGTGTGACTAATTAGAACAAATTAAAAAATGGATACACAAAATGTGGTATGCGCACAATGGAATATTATGCAGCCTTTAAGAGGAAGGAAATTCAATGCCATGGATAAATCCTGAAGACACTCTGCTAAGTGAAAGAAGCCAGTCACAATAGGACAGTTAGTATGTGATTCCACTTAAAAAGGGCACCTAGAGTGCTTAAATTCAGTGACACAGAGTAGAATGGTGGTTACCTGGGGTGGAGGGAAGCAGATAGGGGATTATGGTTTAATGGGTAGAGTTTCAGTTTGCCTGATACAGAGAGTTCTGGAGATGGATATGGCAATAGTTGCACAAGAATGTGAATGTGCTTCATTCTCATGCAGCGGCACACTTAAAATTGGTTCAAATGGTTATGTTATGTATGTCTATTTCACCATTAAAAATGGCTTCATAGCCAGGCGCAGTGGCTCAAGCCTGTAATCCCAGCACTTAGGGAGGCTGAGACAGGAGAATCGCAAGTTCAAAGCCAGCCTCAGCAACGGTGAGGCACTAAGCAACTCAGTGAGACCCTGTCTCTACATAAAACACAAAATAGGGCTGGGGATGTGGCTCAGTGGTCAAGTTCCCCTGGGTTCAATCTCCAGTACCAAAAAAAAAAATTCCATGCAATATCACAAGTAGAACAATGTCATTCCCTTTAAGTGACAAAACAATCTTGGTGGAAAGAGGAAAAACTGAAAACACAAATGCTCAGAGAATAGTTAACTACTAAATTACAGAGTTGACAAGTCATGAATCAGCAGAAGGTGACTCCTTCCTCTGGATGTCATGCAACAGGAGTGCATGGACACTCACAGGAGATTTTGCCCATGACCTGGGTAAACTGTCCTCTGTGATTAGCTGTATAAGGTACAAGGAACACCTTGTCTTTGGAAGGCATTTGTGGCCATGGGAAACTTTTCCCAGCTGCAGGTTGGTTTGTTTAGAACATAGTTTCTGGAATTCTGTAATTTTCTACCCACTCAGTATAATTGAATATTCAAGGTGGCACACACCCAAACAGCAGCAGATTCTAACTCAACCGAAAGGACCTGTTTTAGCAAATCTTCAATAGAATTTTGCCCACAGGCAGTCTTTGAAATATATTAGCAGCTCTTTAGCAGACCAGTAATAACAGCGACTCAGTCACCTGAGTTAACTGAAGGTTTTTTTGAAATGCCCTTTCATTTAACATAAAAATGTTGCCCTAAAAGCAAAGTCTAATAGAATGGAAGGGGACTTTTAGTCTTAGTTGCAGGTTTTTGTTTGGTTGTTTTTTGCCATGCTTGGGATTGAACCTAGGATCTTTTGCATGCTAGGAAAATGCTCCACCACTGAGCTGTATCTCCTGACCCAGGTTGTAAGCATTTTAAAAGTACTTGAATATGCAAATAAAATGTACACATCCAATTATGTCTGTGAAAAGTACAGCTTCTTTCAGTGTTTTACTTTTCTTCATTATGCTTTCTGTCCTTTATATGCCAACTCCAAGTCAGCAAGGTGAAAAATATTACTCTAACTTTAACATCAGAAACACGTATATATTATCTCTTCTGTGTATGATAAGTTTCATAGGCAGAAAATGCTGTAGTTTGCACAATACTATTTGATCAAACTAGGCAAATCCTTTCACTAAAAGGAAAATTCTTACAGCTGTTTGTATTTACAAGCAACCATGTTAGTGTTCAGAAATGAGTCAACTCTCACACTGCTAAGACAGCTAGAAAGTCTTTTAAACCAGTTTTTCTTATAAGGTAGAATTAAAAAATGCAGGCCATGCTTTCTGGCACCAGTACTCTTTCATCTTTTAGTCTGAGCAAAGAGGAGGGGGGGGGACAAGTTACAGAACTCCAAAAACATAAGTACAGTCAGCTCTGATGGAATATATGTTTAGAAAGTATGAATATATTCCCATCCAAATTAATGTGTTAGGGAACAATCTGAATTTAATTCAAATTTCTAAATTTTGCCTTTGTTTATGCAGTGTCATAATAACTATATATGTGTTAAGTTGGTTCAGGGTCCAGGGTGTCCAATTAGGGGGTGCCGCTCAGGGCAGCTGCGGAACAGAGTGGCCAGCCAGACGTTGATGTCACCAGTAGAGGTGCCTCCTGTCAATCATCGGGTTTTTCCTGGCTTATCCAGGAAGGACTCTGGCCTTCTCTTCCTGCCCTAAGCCCTCCCCTTCCTGACCGGGCCTTTTAAAATTGTCTGTATGCCGGAACACGTGGGCAACTCTCCCGGACACACTCTGATGGATGGGAGAGTTCAGCCAGAGAGCGTGTATTTCCAATAAAGCCTTGCCCAGCGGTTTTAATTCGCCTCCTTTTGGTCATCTGGTTTTATAATATGTAGTTTTTAACCATTTAACATGTATAACATTGTGTCTCTATTTTTGTTAGATTCCTACCTTTTTTTAAATGAGGTTTCTGAGTGCTGTGCTCAGTATTCCACTTTTCCCTAAGTCCAACTTTCCCCAAGTGATTTTGCACAGTGAGTGATTTTAAGAAATACATATGTCCTATTGCAATGGAACTGACTGGAGGCACTTTGGAACTCAGAGAGCTCTGTCCCTCTGCCGTCTCTACTCTTTCTAGAGTCTCAGCCATTTGATACAGGAATCAAAACACTCCCTATGGTGAGGTAGCTCAGTGGTTGAGTGCCTCTGAGTTCAATCTGCAGTACCCAAAAAACAAAACAAAACACTCCCTATCTATAATCTATTCTCAGCTCCTGCACTGTTGTGACCAGGGAAGCATGGCGTACAAGGACTGACTCATTCCTCCAAAACTTGGACCTCCTTTGACTGATCTCAACTCACCCCGCAGACCCAAGTTTCAAGAAACAAGTCAAAATTGTCAGGAACTCAAGGGAAACTTTGTTCTGAGCTGGTATTTCACATTTCTTAGGGCAACTCCAAGAAATGTCATTACATCCCAATTATGACACCAGTTGGTGATCACTATGCGAGTGTCCAAAAGTTCTTAAGTTGAAAAATGTACCCCAGTGTAGACAGACTATTCTATCAGTGGTAAATTTATTTTCTAAAAAATCACTTCTTTTCTTTTTTTGGTACTAGGGATTGAACTCAGGGGCACTCGACCACTGAGCCACATCCCCAGCCCTATTTTGTGTTTTATGGAGAGACAGGGTCTCACTGAGTTGCTTAGCGCTTGCCATTGCTGAGGCTGGCTTTGAACTCGCGATTCTCCTGTCTCAGCCTCCCTAAGTGCTGGGATTACAGGCGTGCCCCCCATGCCCAGCTTAAAAGATCACTTTTGAAAAGATGCAACTGGACTTCAATATCTCATAAAGAAGCATCTGTGATGATGTTGGTGGATGAAGGGAGGTAGGGCCTAACATGGTGCTAAGACCACTTCAACCGTGTCTTGTCTTTGGCCACACTTCTCACTTTGGCTTCTCAGAATGGCTACAGAAATGATTTTCTCAACATGACCAAGAAACTTGCAGCTTGAATAGCTGGTAGTGTTTAATCCATTCTCCTCATTGATTCCCTTCCACTTGCAAGGTTTCCAGAACCACCACCAAGATAAACAAATGCCTGCCTGTGAACTTGGCTGCACCAGCAGCCCTCTTTCTAGCCCAATGAACTAACTAGGGTGTTTAATTGCAAAGGGTGCTATTGGCAGGTCAAATGGATAGGAATAGGATGACAGTGGGGGGGGTGGTAATTAGAAATGAGGGGAGAAAGGGTAATAGATGGGCGTTGGACATGTAAGAAGGGCGGGGAGCAGTAAGAACAGACATTAGCCTGAATGTGCTCCAATGCCTATGAAGAGCTCACTTGAAATATCATATGGGGTTATTAAGTAGAGGAGTAACTAGAACCTTGGCAGGTAAGCACCATCAAAATCTTTCTTATTTTCTTATTATTTTGTTTTGGGGACAGTGGTGGCATACACAGTGGTGTACGTTTTAGAATGAGAATGTCTCAATTATACATAATGCACAGTGGAGTCTGCCAGTTGTTCACAAAGTTTCCTACCTCTTTTGGTCACAGAGCTAGGCCACGCCCCCCAGTCTCCTTTAGAGTTCAGTGACCAAGTGACAAGATTCTCATCAGTGGTTTGAAGAAGGCACTATGTCACTGTGTCTGTCAGGAACCTCTTCTGTGGGTGTCCATGTCTTTTTGCCCTTTGGGACTGAGTTGGGGCAGGTCATGGGAACCTTGGAGGCCACATGCTGAAGATGGCAAGCTATGTCAGCTTGGGTCCCCAAATGACCACCGCCACTCACAGTGGTCAAGAGGAGGAAAGGAACTCCTGTTAGTAAGCCATGGGCTTTGGGGTTGTTTGTTTCTGTGGCATATCTTATCCTTACTAATATGCTACATGTTCCAAATCTTCAGTGGTTTTCAACCAGGGACAATTTTATCCCTGCCTAGGGGTTTTATTTTGCAATGTCTAGAGACATTTTTGGTTGTCACAAGTAAGAACAGTGGTGGTTGTGTCAGCTCTGAGTGAACAGAGCCCAGGTTTGCTGCCAGACATCCTACCATGCACTTGGCTATCACCCATGCCAAGAACTTTCTGGTCCAAAATGTCTACGTTGCTGCTGGTGCCTGAGGCACAGCGCTTAAGAGGGAGGCTGAGAACCCTGAACTTGGTTAGGGTCTTAGAGATTTGAGAGAATAGTGTGGGCCAGCAGTGGAAGGAGTTGGCTTTGGAGTGAGACCTGGGTTCCAGGCCCATCTCTAGCATTAACTATCTCCATGACTTTGACCAAGCTACTTTATCCTCTGTACATTCAATATTCTCCAGCTAAAATAGGAACTATAAGAGTATCCACATGCTGGGGCTAGAAGGATGTAAATGCTCAATACTGTGCCTGATACATGGCAAACACTCAAATATTAGTTGCTGCTAATGTTATTCTTTAATGTTTTTGTTGTTGTTGAGACATAGATCTAGAAAATTTAGAAGAGATGTCCACATAACATTTTTACAGCTGTTGGGTTGCACGGAGGCGATATTGGAATGGTTACAGAAGTTAAGGCATCAGGTGACACTCACTGCCTACCATGTTCCCTGGAGAATCTGACCAATGTAGATATTTGGAATTACTTTCGTATGTTTGACTCAAGATCTGGCTCCAAAGTTTGGAGAAAACCAGTCATTGGTACACAGGAGCTCTGTCTACAGCTAACAGCTACCTTAGCAACCCTGCAAACCTCAACTGGCTTTGCTTTTTTTCCAAATGCTGCCCACCTGGAACTGTTTTCATTGGTCATTAGCAATCAATCAGAAGATATTTACAAAACATCCAAAATGGGCAAACCCATTAGGAATGGAAAGAAATGGAAAGCCAGCTCCCTGCTCACCCTTCCATATTAGATGGCAGTAAGTAGAAGACAGGGATACCCCAAATCACTCAGCGCTGCCACCTTCTAAGTCTGTGCTGCTGCTGTTGAGGTGACGAGAGGGGAGCAGGGTAGGGTGAAGAAGAATGGGTCATAAAAATAATAATAACAACAATAATGAAAAGAGATATAAAATAAATAATCAAAGCAAGGTTCCATGCAGAGTGATTAAGAAGCATATTTAAGGAACAGCTTCTACATAAGCAGAACACCAACAGGTCTGCCTCTAAATCATCATAGGTCTTGAATGGTCTTAGGGAAGGGCTCATTCACCCATTATGCTAAAAACTCTTGGACGACAAAATAAAGAGACACATTCACATAAAAGTGCCCAAATGCCACGGAAAAGGAAAAAGTATGTTAAATGACGCCAAGTACTACAGTGTACATTCTCTATTAAATCCACCCACGTTACAAACCTTCATTAAAAACAACCCCTGCCAAGTCTTACACTCCAGTGTGGAACACTTTTTTTTTCCCCTCAGTACTCAAAAAACTTTATTCTAAATGAACCTCATAAAAAGCGTCAGCATAATAAGAGCTGTTTAAACTGGAGGGAGGGTATCAAGCAGGACATCTGCAAAGACAAGACAATAAAATCTGTAATAATTCCCCATCTCAATAGCCTTCTCCTGGGCACATAAGCTTTCTTCCTTTGTGAGGTTGCAGGGCAGTTGAGGCTGGTCTGAGGAATGCCACACGCAGGAAAAGTGGCAAAGATATATACCGCCCTCTCCAATTCTGTCCCCCAAGGACCCCTGGGAAGCCAAGCTTTATTAGAAACCCTCTCCAAACTCAAAGTTGTCATCTTCAAGGGAAGGGGACCTCAGGATAATAGCCAGCTTAGAGTCCCCTTTATCCTATCACAGATTTCTTACAAGGTTCCCAGCTGAGTGTCTGGGCACAGAATGTGGTGGACCCACTTCACCAACTCCCCAGCCTGGAGATAGGTTTCCTTCTTTCATTCTGCACACATGTGGGTGAAGGCTTGCTCCCCAACCTGAGCTAAGTATCCCTCCAATTATCTGATACCACCAGGACTCAAAGCAGCTTGCTCTCTAAATTATGGCCACAGGCAGAATAGCTTTCCATGTATTTCAAGTCACTAAGTATGCAGAAAGCACCCCTCTCTCTTTTATTTGTCTCTCTACACAATCATTCAATAAAAGAAGGAGCCACATAGACTCAGAAACACAAAAACTAGAGGTGGAGGTCGCCACTTGAATCCTCATATAGCTATAGCTTTGGAGTACCTCTGAATGTTCCAGCAAAGATCCACTTAAGCTCTGGCTGTTTTAAATTTTGGACATTGAAGCTGTAATATTCACTTCTTTGTTTTTAAATATACTTTATGGATAAAGGTATTTGCAGGATTTTAGTTCTCTGGCGTGTGACAGATAAAAGTAAAAGTACATGCTATACTTATAGTACTCACTTTTTTCACTAACTACAGGTCTTTGACATCCCAAGAGATGGCCTAATTTAGTATCTGAGAGTTCAAAGATGCCATTTGTAGTGGGACTTTAACTTCCAATTATACAGCATTATGCAACATTATGAACTATTTTAAAACTTCACTAAAAGGGTAAAACAGGCCATGAACTCTATCTGAAGCCCGATCTTATGAGGCTCTCAAAGGCTCTTTTACAGATACCATTTAGAAAGATTAAAGAAACCCACTCTGCCCAGGAGAGTCCTTGCTCAGTCAATCGAAGGTCCCATTAAACATGAAAGAGACTCTTATTTTCTGCTCACCAACTATGGATTTCCATCTCTCTGCAAACTATATCACTGGTTATTTTACTTTTAAGTTGCTTTCATATTTATCATCTCATTTTATCTGTGAATGTTCCTAAGAGCCATATATAAAGATGGAAATAAGAGCTGCATTGTTGCTTTGGGCATGGTTGATAGTCAAGATCTTACCTCCCCCAAATGTCAAGTGTACAAAAATAAGTAGCCAAGATGTTGGGTAAAGGAGCAGAGAATAGAATAGAATAACTATGCAGGTGGCCTGGGGATCCAGAGATGAGGGTCTGGGGAGGAATGCAAGAAATGAAGAATAAGGAATAAGAACAACAGGGCTTGGGGCTGTGGCTCAGTAGTGGAGTGCTTGCCTCGCATGTGTGAGGCACTGGGTTTGACTCTCAGCACTGCATAAAAATAAATAAATAATAAAATGAAGTTATTTTTTAAAAAAGGAAAAAACAACAATATATTTTTAGTTAACTTTTCAGAAAGCATTTAGGGGTTCATTTCTGAATCCCTAATTGGCAAGGGAAAGACAAAATCTGTTTTGGGTTATTTTAATATGATATCTCTGCATATGAGAAAGAAAGCATGTGACTTTCTTTGCATGAAAAGATACTGAAAGTCAGAGGTGGGACATCCATAGGCAGAGAGGCAGAAGAGGGTCTTGAGAGGGAGGGTGGTTGGTGAAGACGATTCCTGATATACAGGGGCATCCAGGTTGGAAGAAGTAAGCTCGCCTTTGTTCTGGAAGTCACCAGAGCACTGTAGGTCACTTGCCCACTCCACCTAGAAAAACTTCCAAATCTAACCAGGTGATGAAAGGCTGTGTATCTCAAGAAACTGAAAGGGCGACCTGTTAACGACTGCTATGATAAGTTCTTACCAAACCTAAAAAACAGATTTTCCTTAGTTGGCTCTTCCCAAGCAAAAATTGTTTCTGGCAGGAAAACAACTAGTATAATAATTTATAAAGATAACTGATGATTCATCTTCCTTTATCCAGTAACCCATTTTCTGACTTTGCATACTCTGCTTTATTGAATCTCATTTAACTAATATCAAGTCATTCCAAGTTTAATCAATTTTCCTCATAGATGGTACATTTTATTTATGTATATGCCATATAGATGCATAATCTCTATGACTTGGGTTTAGATTTCATTTTCAGGATTCGTGAACAGTAACATTTTTGTGAAAGATCATTGATACATGCACCAATTCAAAATACACTAACATAAAACAGTGACTTGACATGTTCCACATGGTCCCAAATAGCTTATTTCTGAGAAGTTGTCCTTCTAACTTCATTAGATTCTCTGTTAGTAAGGTGAATTCTGATTAAGTGGAGAAGTTTCTAAGAAAGTAAGAAAAAAAAAAGCTTAAACCAAAGAAAGCTTTAATAAGTTTCCTGGGAGGATGTAAAACTTTTGGCTGATTCATAGGTATTTCTTCTCAAGTACAAATGACATCATTGTCAAATTTTTAAATAGTTGGCCAATTTCATCCTACATTTGGTACCACATATTGTTTTGGTTGAGCATCAATTTACTTTTCTATTTTTACTGGAAAGTTATGTCATAACTATTTTAGAAGACAGTGCCTGTTCTATCATTTGTGGAACTTAACACACGATCACACTTTGTTTTTTGAGGGGCTAATGCTATAAGAATGTATGTATCTAGTTCAGAATGTGCTCATTTGCAAATAGTCCACTATATTCTCAAGCATGTTTTACATTAAAAGTCTAAAATAGGCAATGAGTATTAACAAATGAAAGAATTTAATATCTTACTAGGCAGCAAAGTGAGTGTAGCTTTATAATATACAAATTTGCTACTGAATATTAATTTTCTTAATCATAAATTAAGAATGAGTTAACATCTGAGCTCCACAGGCCATTCTTGGTTGTTTTTTGGGGGAGGTACTGGGGATTGAACCCCAGGGGTGCTTTACCACTGAGCTATATCCCCAGCCCTTTTTATTTATTATTATTATTATTTTTTTTTAATTTTGAGACAGGGTCTCGCTAAGTTGCTGAGGCTGGCCTTGAGCTTGAGATCCTCCTACCTCAGCCTCCCAAGCTGCTGGGATTATAGGCACATACCACCATACCTGACATCACTGGTCATTCATTATGCTCAAAAACCTGCTTATAAATCAAAGTCAATAAATGGATTTCCAGAGGATGTGATCTGGCACATAGAGCTGAACTCAATTCACATGGAATAATTTATGCAAATAATTTGTAATCATTATAATTCATGCAAATTTTGTTCAATTGTTTACTATAAAAGTGAACAGAAAAGAAACACTCAAGACAAAGTCCATGGTTTTGGACTTTTCACTCTTCAATCCTTTCCCCCAAACACCAATCAGTTTAGCCTAGAACAGTGGCTCCAGGCTTAGCACATTAGAGTCACCTGAGAATCTTCCACTCCCCAGGCTACACCCTTGGCCAAGGAAATCAGAAACTCCAAGGCAAGTGGAGAAGTGTGATTAGGGTAAGAACAGCTGATGGGTTCAGACAGATACGCCTGACACCTATTTGCTGGGAGGCTTGAAGGCTCACCCCATCCTCACCTGCTCCAAGCTGCAAGGCACTCTGGCACCCTGATGTGGATTTATTAAAACATACTGGTGGTATATACACGGTATCCTTCTTGCCCCCAACACGCAACTGACTCATTAGTGCAGCTATTAAGAGGAGTTAACCCAGTGAGCCCAGCACTAGCTTTGTTACCATCTGTTTAAACTTTTACACCCCTTTTGCATTTTGGGTCAAAACACACACAACTCCAACAATGAAGAGCTTGGCTTTGCTCTTTATTTTGCAAGCCTATTTCTCCTGCTTGAAAACTTAGAAAAGTGAAGCTTGCCTTACCTCCACGATGCTTTTCAAATCTTGCACATAAGTCCTTTCTGTCTCCAGAATCTCCTGCACAACTCTATCCACATAGAGGAGCTTGGGGCTAGTGGCCGAGTCTGCAGTCGTTTTGGGTGCCCCATTTGCGTCCATTCTCCATGGTGTCCTGAGCTGCCTCTCGCTGCAGTTGTCCATGTTCTGTGGCCCAGTAGGGGTGTCCCTCTGCAGCTCGCTGCTGGAAAACGGCCGGGCTGGAACCAGCTCCAGTTTTATGGCTCCTGCTTCCTTATCCTGGTGAAACAAGCCCAGGTGGCTATTTGAAACCAAGGTCATTCTGCTGCCAAAGGAACCATGGCTGTCACGGGAAGAGGCTGAGGATGAGGTGGAGCCGAAGCTGATGGGTCTGTCACTGTCAGAGAGCTCCATGGTCTTTGGTTCTGGGGATAGGGAACCTTCAGCTGTCCTTTCAGGATCAGGAACTTTTGTTACAGCTGATGGTGCTTCAAGACGCAACTGGTGCCCATCTACATGCATAGCAAAAAATCAATAGAAAGGACAGGATAAGCAAGGTGAGAGAGTTGAAAGGAAATCAAAACCTAGCCTGCATGTATACAGTCAATCACCAAATGGTGCCAAGTTAGCTAAAGAAGAGAGCCCAAGATGCAAAAACGAGAGCTTCAGAAGCATTGCCTGGAAGCCTGATAGGAATGCAGAGTCTCAGGCTCTGCCCTTGACCTCCTGACCTTGAATCTGCATTTCACAAGATCCCAGTGTGATGCGTACACATGAACATCTAAGAAATACATCCATTGTCTCCAAGTGTGCAGATCAGTCCAGATTTACTCAATTAAAGGCTTAGAGGTCAGGGCTGAGCAATCTATAACTTTAACAAGCACACAAATGATTCTTATGTACTTAAAAACCAACCTCTGGTCAGGTGCAGTGGCCCATGCCAGTAATTGCAGCAGCTCAGGAGGATGACACAGGGGGATTGTAAGTTCAAAGCCAGCCTCAGCAACTTGGCAAGGCCCTAAGCAACTTAGTGAGACTCTGTCTCAAAAGAAAAGATAAAATGAGCTGGGGATGTAGCTCAGTGGCTAGCACCCCTGGGTTCAATCCATGGTGCCAAAAAAACGCACACAAAAAAACCCCTCTATGATTCTTACAGAGTTTTGAGAACCACCATTGGAGATTTTTTAAGTCTTCCACCACAGTCCCGCAGAATTTTAAGCAAGGTGCCCGGGAGTACTAGGATCTAAGTGATACGGACAACTCTCCATTTCACTCATACACAGCACTAAAGGAGCAACACATTGATGACGATTTTCTAATATTGGGCATGAAAAACAAACATTAAGACCCACATCCTATTAGTAAGTAACAAATATAAGAAGGAAATTACAAGAACATTTAGGAGAAACAGGCCATAACCATTTATAAGAAAGCATAAATAGATACTATCCACTAGGTCAGAAGGTCACTCAATACCCACAGCACTTGAAAATGACCCTGAATCCCAAAGGCTCTCGTGAAAATTAAACTTTCAGAAGCTGTTCTGATGGAAGACTCAAAGTTTCAAATGTCTTCATTCCATAAGGCAGGATTAACATTTTTTCCCCTAAAATAATGAGATTTCAGATTTATAGAAACAATATGTCCTATGATAAAGAATGTGACTGATGATGATATTTGCTTCATTCTGGCAAGTTACCTTACTATCCAAATCCATGTTTATGCATTTTTATTGGAAACGAATGAAACTTCTGTTTGGAAGATTATGACAAACACATTAACAATAATATACATCAATGATCAGTTTTCAAGTGAGTTTGTTTTGACTCTGCAATAGAGATCAAACCACTGGCACCATTATTTTTAGAACATAAAGAATCCACCAGGCACTGTGTAATCCCAGCAACTCCAAGGCGGAAGTAGGAGGACTGCAAGTTCAAAGCCAGCCTCAGCAATTTAGCAAGGCCCTAAGCAACTCAGTGAGACCCTGTCTCAAAATAAAAAGGGTTGAGGATGTGGCTCAGGGGGTAAACACCTCTGGGTTCAATGCCTGTTACAAAGGAAAAACAAAAACAAAAACAAAGAATCCATCAAGTCTATATCTTTCAACATACTAACTTTTTCTAGATTATATTCCTGGAAAATATTAGTGCAAATATATAAAGAAAATATTAAAATTGTGAATATAAAATAAAGGAACTCTGGGTCCACAGGAAGGAATGGTAAGAAATTGTAGGAAATGAGCAATTTATCAGCATACCACTAACACATGGTATGAGTTTGCTGTGATTTTTTAAAGCTTTTGCAATATTCTTTTTGTTTGCACTGTAACAACTTTATGGCCTATAAAACATGGATTGGTTAGTAGTTAAAATGCACTTGACCTAAAAAGCTTGATCCAACTTGAGTGTGGCAAAAATCTGAGAAGCAGCCAGGCATTTGGGCATGCTTGCAGCAGAAGACGATTGCCCATGGGTGAGACTAGTGTTAAGAAAGTCTCAAGCAGCTCAAAATAGGAGCAGATGCAACCAGGGTTTCTTCCCTTGGGCATCCACCATAACCATTACCCTGAGGTTGAGCTCACCATAGGGAACGGGAAGAGTGTAGGATTCTTTCAGGTTCCAAGGGTCAAATGAGGCTATGATTTAAGACCAAATGTAAGTTGAATGTATTCAATATAAAAGTCCAGGACGTCTGGAAAGTTCTAGATCAAACAACCTACCCTGACAGATCTGGATAGGGCGATCTCCAGGACAAGTTCTAATTTCCTAACTTGGCAAGAATTAATTTTCCTCTAGTCTAGGAAACTCTTTAACAGTTACAAAACACTTGGCACTGTACTCATTATTAGGACAACTGAAAATAGACCCAACAGAGAGACTTATTTCTTTATCATTTCTTTTCTCCACTTACTCCAGGTTAGCCAATATGGGCCGTCCAGGGATTAAAGACAAATAAAAGTTGTTTTCAGAGAAGCCCATGTTGGCCTGCTAGGGATGGCAATGCTTTAAAAATGACTTCTGAAGGTGAGAAAAAGTAGGATGTGAAACTCAGAGCAACAGGGATAAATGTTGGATACCTTTGTGGATAAATCAAACAGCAACGTGAATTAGGTATTGTTCCAGGAAAACTTTCATATGTTCCTAAACCAGGCCATGCGCTTGAAGCCACTGGAACTCATCTATTCTTCAGGTTGCCAATTAGGCACTTTATAAAATAAAATATTACAGATATTTGGTATGTGTAGCATTAGCCAAGTTTATTGCCCCAAACTAAATACTTTCCAAAATTGCCAAGGACAGAAGTGAGGCATTTAAAGTCAGGTTGTAGAATATCATGTAATATGAGACTGCATTTGCTAATGGATAACATTTTTTATGTTGACTCATTGCTTAGAAGATAATTATAGTTTCCTCATAGAAGGAAATGTACCTCATAAAAACCGTCTAGTCTTGTTCTCACCTCCCTCAAATTAATAGTCCCTGTCTGGACTATTCTTTCTAATACAACTTGCCAGTTATTAATATCTAGAGTTGTGCTGCTCAGTGCAGTGGTCACTGGCTGCACATGGCTATTGAGTACTTGAAATGTAGCCAGTCCAAATTGAGATGTGCTCTAGGTGTAAAATATATCGTGGATTTCAAAGATGTATTATGGAACAAAAATGACAAAATACCACATCACTCATTTTTATAATAATTACATGTTGAAATAACATTTTGGAATTGTGAGTTAAATAGAATCTTACCAAAATTATTTTCACATTTCATTTTACTTTTTTAAAAATGTGATTACTAGAAAATGAAATATATGTGGGCTCATAGGTAGCTTAGTTGGACCATGTGATGCAGAGATACTCTAGGTTATTATTCTGTAAGAATTAAGTTGACCGTATCAATCTCTGTTCACTATTATCAACATTCACTATTATTATTGTGAATGGAGAGAAGTTTACAGCTCAGTTTGTCCTTTTTTGCAAACTCCATCTATTAATGCAAAATATTGTTATGAATTAGGAAAAATAAAGCTGGGAGATGGCTGTTGTGTCATAGATATTGGTGTTACTGATTTTCTATGATAACCTGAAACACCCAGATAGAAAAGTAGGCAGCAAGAAAGTTTTTTCTTCTGCCTGGAGTAAAAAATTAACATTTGTGTAACTTGCTGCTTCTTAAAAATTCTCTCTCTTCCTCAATCCCAAGCAAAGGGCTAATAATATAATAATTTCTGAGAACTTCTTGCCAAACATTGCCAATCGTCCATATCAGGTAGATCGTTTGACAGGAATATCCCAAAATAAGTCAGCTCCACCCACCTGAGGGTCATGGTGAATCTGATTCTTGGCAAACCTGGAGGGAAAGAGGGTGGAAGCCCCTGTACAGGGGACATGGTGGCTCACTGATTCTTAGAACTCTAAGTGCCAGTTAGCCAAGTCACCAACATTTCCTTTATGTGCCATTTTTCAGTAAAAAGAAAAAATAGCTAGACAGCTCTCCTGTAGGTAGGCTACCATATTTTAACTTCATGACAAGTCTCTAATTTCTTCTAGGCAAACTAACTCTAATTCCTTGGCTTTTTTTTTTTTCTTTCTTTCTTTCATGCCCTTCAAACTTCCATCATCTTAATTGCTCTCCTTTGAAATGTTAGGGCCAGAATCCAAAGCGATCCTCTTGGCTCAAACTTGCTTCTAGGGCTGATTTAGATTTGTCCTGTAACTTCCCATGGCCATCTATGACTGCGTTCATGCATGAAAGGAGGACTCAATGGGCTCCACGGCCTGTGAGTCCATGTCACAACTTCCAAGGAGTGACCTACAAGGAAAAGCAAAAACTATTCTCACTGCAGGGGTGGAGGAGGGATCAGGATTTCCAAATTCTGCTCATTGCTATTCCAGACATCAAATACCTAGTCTGAGTTCTTTGGCAGAACAACCAGGGAAATCTAGAGAATGTACTGTCCTCAATACCAGTGAATAACTAAAATTATGTCCTTCCTTATTACATGACCTGTGAGCTAGCCAAAGAGGGAAAGCAACAGAAAGACTACAAGATAAACTAGAAGCTATTCAATCAGCTAGAAAAGGTCAGTTAATATAGAGCTAGCCTCTGGAAGAGCCTCAATGTTATAAACAACCAAATTCACTATTAAAAAAAAATTAAGAGTCAAAGTTAAGAAATACACATTCATATGTTTCAAAGACAACACCAAATATTTGAGGAGAGTACTTCTCCCCCAGAATTGTACCTCTGATACACTAACTTAATACTTAAAAGCCATCAGATAATGTGGAGTTATGATTTGACTATGAGGTGTCCCCCCAAAGCTCTTTTCTATAATTTTTTTCAAAAATAAATATTTCAAAAAATATTTTAGCACAATTGACATACAAAAAGTTGTACATATTTGTTAATGCAGGAATATTCAGAGGAAAAATGATTAGATTATGAGAACTCTAGCCTAATCAGTTCATCCTAGTGTGAATGGACTGACTAGGGGGTAGGTCACTGGGGTGTGCCCTGGAAAGGTGCATCTATCTTCCCTGTGGCCCCATCCCCTTCCCTTTCTCTGCTTCCTGACTCTTCCAGGAGCTGAACAGCTTTCCTTTGCTGGGACCTTACTCCATGATGTGCTGCCTCACCTGGGGCCCAAAGCAATGGAGTTGACTGTCTATGGACTGAGTCCTCTGAAATGGTGAGCCCCAAATAAACTTTCCCTCCTCTAAGTTGTTCTAGTTAGGTATTTTGGTCCGAGACACAAAAGCTGACTAAAACACATGAGTTTCCACATGTTAGGTTTTATTATTGTTGTTTTGTTTTGAGACAGGGTCTTGCTAAGTTGCCTGGGCTGGCCTTGAACTCATGATCCTCCTGCCTCAGCAGCTCTTGGGTAGCTGGGATTATAGGTGTGTAACACCAAGCCCTCTTGGCTTTTTAAATAACTTGATTTTTCTTTTAAAAAGCTGGACCAAGACTAGTATTATACATGTTCTTTAATGTTCAGTGTGTTCAATTCTGGGAATGTGATTTTCATACTTACTTTGCTGCTGTTTGGTGATGAAGTGAAAACTCTTGTACCATGTTATTTCTTAGTTTTGACCAAGGTACTATGGTTAGACAAGATAGTAACATTAGGGGAAGCTGGATAAAGGGCATATGAGAACTCTGTACTATCTTTTCTCTTTTCTATAATTTTTTTCAAAAATAAATATTTCAAAAAATACTTTAGCACAATTGACATACAAAAAGTTGTACATATTTGATGAACATGACTTGATGAGTTTGGAGATAAGTACACGCCCAGAAAACCAACACCGCAATCTATGCTATGAACACATATCCATCACCTCCAGAAGTTTCCTCATGCCTTAATTATTGTTATACTGTAATAAGAACACAGCATAAAATCTACCCTCTTAGCAAAAATTTTAAGTGTACAATACAGTATTGTTAGGAACAGCACTGTGCTCTTATTTTGCATAGTTGAAATCTGTTTTCTTTGACTAATACCACCCTGTGTCTTCCTCTCTCCAGACCTTGGCAACTACCTTTCTAGTAGATTCCTTATATAGTGGTATCTCGTGGCTTATCAATGACCATATCAAAAGAAGCTGAACTTTTCTGAAAATAACAACAAACTTATTACTGAAGAAAAGTTAGTGAAGCAAATTAGTGTACAAGAAGATCAAGGATTGGAAAAGACATTTTGCAAAAATGCTTTGTTTAAACAAGAGGCAAGGGATTGAAAGAACAAAGATTCTTTTAAGCTATGAAGTCTAATACTAAATATAAAAGTCCCATGTTGAAACTTAATCACTCAGGTGATGATATTAGGACTTGAAGGCCTCTGAGAGGTGATCATGTCATGAGGGCTCTACCCTCTGGAATGGGATTAATGCCCTTGTAAAGGAGGCCAAAGAGCCTATTAACCCTCCCTTGCCATATGAGGACACGCAGAAGCTGCCATCAAGGAGGAACAGGCCTACACGAGACATCTAAGCTGCAGAAGCCTTCATCTTGGACTTCCCAGCCTCTGGAAGTACGAGCAGTACATTTCTGTTGTTTATAAGTTATCCAGTTTAAGGCATTTTGTTATAGTAGCCCAAATGGACTAAGATGCCAGTTAATGGAAACTAAGAGGTCAATGGCTACCTCAGTGAATGGTTAATGCAGCTAATGTACTAGATAAATTGCCTTAGCTAAGCAGTGACTTCTGTCAGTCTTCTTAAAAGGAGACTGAAGGGAATTCCTTTAGGCTTTTTATGCCAATATAATTGCTTTTACTTTTAATGTATGCTTTTGTGTGGTGACTTAGCACCAGAGATGGAGGAGATTATGGGGGTACTCTAAACTGTGGTGTTACACTTACAGAGGAAACTGTTAGCTGTCAACCAAAATCCATTCTTTTTCCTCAGTGAACAGTTTCAGCTGAGCACATTTTCCCAGCCTCTTTTCCCATTGGATATGGCCATGTGGTAGGTTCTCACCAGTGGAAATGCTATATGCCTCTTGAGGGTGCATTTCTCAAGACATTTGACATCTTTGTTCCACATTCTTTCCCCTTAACACTGGAATCCAGATGCGGCAGGGACCCTGCCTCCACTGCGAGAAGGACACCAATGCTCAGAGCATGGCAGGCCAGGAAGCAAGAAGGAGCCTATGGTTACTGAGGCTGGATGTCCCTTGAGCCACCACATGAACAGTTTGGTTTTCTGAAGCTGCAAGCAGAAGGAAATAGGTGGTGAGGCACACTGATGTGCAGAAGGATACCCAACAGACACCAACTTTTCTGGCCATGCTGTTCAATGTTTCTAGCCCAGGTACCAGATATGTGAGTGTGTAGCTTTCCAAATGGCCCAGCCTTGCCATGGTGAACTGTACCTGCCCAACAACCCCTGTGCACAACTAGCCAGTGGAGCATCTCCTGAATCCCTGACTCACAGATTACTAAGGATTGTTACTGCTTCCAGCCACTGAGATTTGGGGTGATTTATTATACAGTAAGAGATAACCCAAGTCTCCTTATTAACAAACTAGCCTTACCCTAATACAATGGCTATAACTCTACATTAAAATTATCCTTACTCCCCCCTGCCAAACAACTTCAAAGTTCTTTCATGTGTCTCATCACTTTTAAAAAATGTTGTAGATGGAAAAAACAAACAACAGCATACAAAAAACCAAAAAGCAACCCAGAGTTTAGGTACTGAGCGCTCAGTTTAATTGTGAATCAGAGACTACGGTTTCTGATTTCTAGTCCACTGTTTCTTGTACGTGGATATAAATTTATAAAATGGTTGGGCAGAAAAAGAACTGAAGAGATCAGCAAATGAAAAATTCAGTATAAGCGACCTGTCCAAAACAAATGGTATCATGTGTCCAAAGGGCCTACATAGTGTGTGTGTGTGTGTGTGTGTGTGTGTACAGACAACTCACGAGGACAGGCCAGAATTTAAATGATGACATAATGCTCTCTTCTGGTCAGAGGATGTACATATCTGCCCTGGATCTGCCTTGTCCATGTAGAGCCTGAATTTCAGCTTCCTGCCTATAAGTGAGACAGCTGGACTACATAGCTTCCCCAGGTCCCATCCAGCCTTCAGGATGTGACTCCAACCCTGGGACAATCCACCCATCTCTGGCTGACATAACACACTGCCCATTCCTAGTTCCTGGCACAAGCAGGAACTCCATGGTAGCAATTCTCTTCTACATCCTGCTAATGCCGGCTTTTGGATGCTGAAATATGTCACTGCCTTTGCCAAAGGCTAAAAAAAATCTCTATTTTTAATTTAGATTAAAAAAGAATCCATGTTCCAGCTTCACTTTGAACAGCACTTTCCTCCTAGCACAAAAACATCAGTCTCAAAGCGGCAACCAAACAATGACAGCCACATACACAAGCTAGCTCCATCTATACTGAACACACTCTGTTCCAAAAACATCTCCGCTCGTTGGGAGGGAGGCAGTAAGCAAAATAACATTTTCTTAAAGAAAAAGGAGGAGGAGGAGGAAAAGAATTCCAAGTGACTAATAGTAACACGCTGAGAAAATAAATCTGTCCACAAAGTACATTAAACATTTTCTTTAAGGAAAGGAGGAAGAGAAATTGAAGTGTCTAACAATAGAGAACAGAGTAAATAAATCCTTCTACAAGGTACAATGTAAAATGATTATATGTCATGTTCTCTTAAATCCTTAAAGGTGTAGGAAATGGTTGAAATATACAATTAAGTAAACTGGGTGGTTTAATAAACAGATGTAGGATATGCCTCTAATTGAATTTAAGATACTACTATTTAATTATCCACATTAGAAAAAGACTGAGGGATACATAATACAATATTAAAATTTGTTTTACCAAGTAGAATGGGTAATTTTTGCCTTTGCTATTTATCTGCAAACATGTCCTTTTTCAGTATCTTGTTTTTATAATCTGCAAAATTACTTCAGGAAATTAAAATAACAGCCTCTATTTCTATCAAATATTTAAAATGAAAGTGATTTTTCTATTCACTATGTGTTAAATTGAAGATATGCCACAATCGCCTTTCAAAAATGACAGCTCCACTAAATTCAAATAATTAATAAAATCAGATTCCAGTAGACAACAGCATCAAATACAATCCATGCCTCCTGACCCCCAATCATTGCTACTAACAAAAGTATTTCCTACCTAAAACGCTCAAAATGCAAACCGCATTTACTTAGTCAACTTTGGTTGCCGCTAGACTCAGACTACATTTCATCACAGTAGTTGCTAAGCATACAATCTGCAAACATTTCTTTTGTTCCTCTAGGTTAGCCTGCACGAACCTAAAAAAGAAAGCATATTAAAACGCTGAGCATTCAATGTGGGACAACTGAGGATTTCAGACTTCTCCCCAGAGTCATGAACTAGCTCTCTAGTTGTTTGAACCTAACTTTAAGATCCAAACCAAACCAAGACAAAACCATTTAAGATAGACTGTAGTTCCGATGGAGGGAGGAAAAAGTCATCTTCTAGACTCATTCTATTGTCCGATTTCAGTGCATGGAGTTTCAACAGAACATCTGTGCTGCATCCAGCCGAGCTTCTGTCCCTCTGCAGCTCTGCAAAGAAACCCCTGCAAAAGTCTCACGGCTGTGCACCTTTTCTGTCTCTGGCTGCTCAAGGAAAGGAGCAAGTCCCGAATCACTTCTTGGGAGCGTTCACTTTAGCACCTACCTGTGCTCCACTTCGGCTGCAGCACATCGTCTGCCTGGTGCAGTGACCTCACTGGGTGCTCAGTCAGGTAAAACGAGAAGCTTTTACTAGTCTGTGCAGCGCCTTCCGTGGAAATATTGCATGAGTCAGCTTTTATCTCTCAAACCCAACACACAAAGGCTTTACAAAAACCTGATTTGCAACTTTCTCACTGCCTTTTCCCCCCTAGTGTGCAGACCACAGACTTTAGCATCACTGTGAGCCTTAAATGAAACATGACATCATGCAATTGAGAAACAGGACAATAGACACCACTGTGGGTAACTTGGAAATGCAACTTCACTAAGCAACACCCTGCGACTGCCATTCTTTTGTGAACATCAAATACAACCCACGCTTGCCTAAAGCTGCTTGCGCTTTACCTTCCTGGCTCTAACTATGGAGAGTTACTCTCTCGCTAAGCTCCATATTAAATCAGCAAGGTCTTTGGAGCTCAGATATTTTCAAGTTCACTTCCTGAATTCTGAGCTTGTTTCAAAGCAAAGGGACACATCTGTAACATAAGTTTTAAAGAGACACTTGGGGCGGGGGAGGCACTGAAGGTAGTCTGAATAGTTGCTGTTGACAAGAATACAGTTTTCAAGGAAACAAAATTATGAAAGAATACTTTTAGGTTTGACTTTTTAAAAAACAGTTTAAAAATCTATCTAAAGGCAAATGTCTGAAATTGACACTGATGGGCATTTTTCAAAAAACAGTTAGCTAACATGATTTTACATTTTTAATTATTAAATGGCACCAGCAGAAGGATCTAGTTCCCACACTCTAGGTAAGCCAGACTTCAAATTATAGGAGATTTTTTCATTTCCCAAAGGCTGACTGACTTTTAAAAAATTCCTTCCTGTTTTCATACAAAGATTCAAAAGGTTTATATCTGAAGAAGACATTGGGTTCTTTATGCATTTAGACAGACAGCCTCCAGAAGTACCAGAATGCTGTTGAACACTGATACCACTGCAACATGAAACTAAAAATCAAAACATGAACTTGGTCGATCTATACACCTAGAACTAAACCATCTCAAAGATTAAAATCCTTTAAGTAGAAGTTCCATTTATAGCATTCATTTGTGGTTGTAGAAAATAACATCAGCAGATCATCTTCAATAAAGCTATTTCTATCATGCCTATTAAATGATTTTAAACTAACAACACAATAGGATAATTTGTTTTAATGCCCATTTCCTTTCAAATAAGGCTGAGCAAATAACTTAAATCAGTCGTCTGGATGGAAATATATCAGTCAGTGCAGAAGACAACTTGTTGAACAATTTCTACTCCACAAGGCGCACCGGTTTGATGGAAATCACTATGTGAAGATGCTGGAAGGCAGTTTGAGTCCCCCCTGGGCTGGCAGCCTGTCTTACTCCTCCATTCTGAGGTCTACAGTGACCTCTCTGGCCTCCTACTTGATATCTGTGTTCCTCACACCAGCACCCAGCAGGGCCTGCCTTTCTGCTTAGCTGAGTCATCCCTGGTCTTACAAAAGCTTCCCTCTAGTCTTCCCAGTCGCTCTCGCCCCCATTCTTCCCATTGGTTAATCAGCTGTTTATCAAAGGTCTCCTGTTTATGTACTTACTAATGGTCTCTTCCTACCTGGATTGTCAACTCTGGGGACCAGGGAACCTTCCTATACTAAGATCTTAAATCCATATGTAAGATACAAATATCTAAACTTTCAGATGGGGTGGAACATATAGAGGTTCCTGGTTTCTTGGTGCATAGGTGTTCATATATGTACATATCAAGTTAGTTACTTTAATTGTTCAATAAAATGTTACTTTCCTTGGCTTTTTAAAAATTTTTCTTGCTCAAAACTATGTTTTAAAAAAGTCATTTTTGGTGGATGCTGATCCATAATGTGGGAGGGGGCATGGGAAGAATGGAGAAACTTTGATCAAAGGGGAGGGGAGGGAGGGGACATGGCGGCAGGAAAGACGGTGGAATGAGATGAACAACAATGCCCTAGGATCATGTATGACTGCACATATGGTGTGACTCTATATTGTGTACAACCAGAGAACTGAAAAGTTGTGCTCCATTTGTGTATGATGAATCAAAATGCATTCTGCTGTCATGTAAACCTAATTGGAATAAATAAATAAATTTTTTAAAAAGCCATTTTTGGCTGGGTGCCATGGCACACACATAATCGCAGTGGCTCAGGAGGCTGAGGTGGGAGGCTCTCAAGTTCAAAGCCAGCCTCAGCAACTTAGAGAAGCCCTATAGCAACTTAGCAAGATGCTGTTTCTAAAACATTAAAAAGGGGCTGGGGATGTAGCTCAGTGGTCAAGTGCCCCTGGGTTCAATCCCCAGTACCCCCACCCCAAAGCCATCTTTGAGAGATGCTACATATGTTACAAGGAAACAAAAATCCACAAAGCTGCTCTGTGTGAGGCTGGTAGGCAGTTTGCTCACCTACCAGACAAGCGAGAGTCCTAAAGGATAGGTCTGAAGTGACGTCCAGGCCGTACTTAGTCCTATGGGACAGTCATGTCATGGTTCATCCACAATTCCTGCTTTAGCAAGATCATTAACTTGCATAAGTAAAGACACCTCAAATCACTTGCTTTAGCAAGATCGTTAACTTGCATAAGTAAAGACACCTCAAATCACTTGCAACCATACTGCATCCACAAATAGCAAGGGGTTCTAGCATTTTAAACCTAGGTTTTTAAATTGTAAGACTTTTCAGACCAGAGGACGTGTGCACACGCATCTGCACCCACACTCACACTTTTGGCCTGTATTTTTATCCACCACTTGTTTGCATGGATTCACACAAAAGGCATAAATGCTGGTATCCCTGCCACTTCTCTCTGCATAATTTATTTAGCAATATTACCTCTGGGTGAAGAGATTGCTTTAGCTCAAAACAATTCTGTTTTAAATGATAGTGGCCACAGTACATATATACGTATGCCTTGCTATGGGGTAAAGATACCCTTTTAAATTCAGTCCTTTTGCTGGTTACCAGTCAGGACATAGAGGTTCTTTTGATAGTGTTCCCCAGTGTTCCTGGAACAGGGAGTCAAGGCAAAGAAGAGCAACACCCATCTGGGCATGTCTATAGCCACCAAAATACAAGCCAGTGAGCAAGGACAGCATGTGGTCTGACTAGAAAAGGGCCAGAAAGTCCTCACTATTTAAAAAATCCCTTTCTAAAAGTCTGCCCTAATGCCTGGAATCCCACTATGTGTTCAGTTTCCCTTATTCAAAATGTTTGGGACCAGAGGGTTTTGGATTGCTTTGGATTTTGGCATATTTGCATATATGAATGAGATATATACTGGCTGTGAGACCCAAGTCTAAGCGTGAGATTCATTTATGTTCCATATATACCTACCCACATAGCCACAAGTTACCGTTCGTTATACAGTATTTATAATAATTTTGTGCGTGAAATAAAGTTTCATGGTCTGGAATTTTCCATGTGTGCTATCACATCAGCATTCAAAATGTTTCCGATTTGGGGGCATTATCACATCAGCATTCAAAATGTTTCCGATTTGGATTTCTGAACATTTTAGATGTCAGATTTTCAGATTAGGGATGCTCAACCTGAAACCAGCTCCTTGTGGTTGAGGGTAAAAGTCTTCTGACTCTAAGATTCCCTGGGAAGGGTTATGAAGTCATTGTCAACATTCTGTGAATAAGCCTGCCCATCCTTCCAACATAGCCAGGGATTTTAGGAAGGACACCATGCTGGGTTTGTCTAGTAGGACTGGACAGAGGGACAGGGGGACATATAGGGGAGGGTACAGTTCCTGGGACTTATCAAGTCCTGGTTCATTGAGACTAAACTTGCAGCCAAGCAACAGCTTCATTCAACAAGCTGAGCAACCAAGGATGAAAGAATGGTCCAGAGAAAGGGAGAGGGCAAAGACATGCCTAAGGCGGGGAGGGGCTCAAGAAAATATTTTGCTTCATATCGTCAATTCTAGATAAGGCAGATTTATAAAATACCCGGACATTTTCAGATACAAAGGTACTAGCAGTTACAAGAGGTACTTCAAAACATATATTTTACACACAGAGCAAAACAATTTCAAATGCTGAGGGAGTATGTATATGGGGAACCCTGTTTATGTTGTGATTTAAGATAATGCCAGTGTGATACATTTTTTCAGGACAAGTGATAAAACCAGCTACTTCCTGATCCATAGGCCACTGGCAAAACATTCTTAGTATATTTTAAGTCTATCAGAACTTTTCTTTGAAATAGAGAAGGCATGAAATTGCATTTTCTAAGAGTATACCACAGAATAAGTGTTAGAAACATTGAAGTCTATTGCATGCCAAAGAGTGCCACGTATCCCCATTAAAGTCCCTTAGAAGGACACACTGACCTTCCTTTCCTGCAAGTGAGCAGTAATGTATTAGTGTTCATCTGCATCACAGTTATTTATTGAAAATCTATACACACTCTGCCTGCTGTAAATCCAGGAAACACCACCAACTGCAAATTCTGCCCAGCTGTTGTTACAAGAGGCAAACTCTGTACTTGGCCAAATAAACAAAAAGTGTAAGCTGGCTTTCTCCTTTTGAAAGGGTTATTTTCAAAGTGAAATAATTTTAACAGCAAGTGAGTTTGTTTTTACAAATTCAAAAAGTATTTACTCTCAGCAAAAGACAGGGAGAGGGTCTAAGACAGACAAAAGCACCCAAGAAAAGCTTGAGTAAGTGTAGAAGAAACGACAATGAAGACACTTCTTGTTTGCCCTGTGGTAGTGAATGTGACAATAGAAACCAAGCCACCAATGCCAGTGACTAGCACTCAAGTCATCCGACTGAAAACCTAGTTTCTCGCCCCATCCTGCACTGTCACCAAGGAGCATGGTCATAACAAATTTCAGAAAACAAACACACAAAGCCCCTGATTCCCAACAGGTTTTCACAGCCTGCGCTTCCCTTACAGTCCAGCAGCCCTTTAACTTCTCCCTAAGACCTACCGCCAGGCAGCCACGTGGTGAACTGGTGACCTTGAAGGACACTCATTTTGGTGCCCTCTCTGTTTCAGGCATTCCTCCCTGGACTCATTTCTCTGCTTCTGGGACAATCATCAGCTTTATTTTCCATTCTGTTCTTTTATTAGGATATTTGGTCTTTATTTTCCAGAGATGATGAAATCGAGCCTTAGTTATTTCTGAACTGAACAATTTTTAGATATCAAGCGAGCAAATATGTTACAAATAGCTTCTTGCTTTCAGTAATCTATGGGTCCCATCTTTAAGGACACCATTGGAGGACTTGCTGAGCTGAGCACAATGAAGGAATTATCCCTGGAAGAATGTAGGCTGCTCCCAGACACATTCTTCCCCCAGGAGATAACACACATCTAATCCATTCATAACTAAAGGCATTCCACACCATCTATACTTTTGGAAACACTCTAGAAAAATGTACTTGAATTTTCAAAAGGGACTTGGGTACTTGGGTTGAAATCCTGCAGTAGTATTCTCCAAAACACCAATTAAAACAAGAATTACAGTTTCAGAGTAACGATCATCTGCACATCCTGGCAGAGGAGACAGCCCCCACTTGCCAGCCTTTCCTCCTCTTTGCAATGCAGCTCCTCGGATGCGAGGGGTGAAGGGGAGGCTGGGCTCCACATTGCCAGCTGCCCCCACCCCTTCCGTAGACTACATGATGTGGGCTCAGAGGCAATTCTCCCCAGCAGCAGGGGTGAGGGCAGATACTGGCAAGGCAGCCATTTTTCACGCTGGGCAATTATGATTCTTCAGGATCATCCAAGTCAAGCTTCCCTTTCCCAGAGCTAAGGTCAACGTCAGGGTGGTCGACATCTTAGCCTCCAAGATGCAGTCTGTGAGCAAATGAATTTATCCCAGGGGAGACTATATAATTTTAAGAAGTGGGGGTGACTTGAACTTACGTTCGTTTGGCCTCCTGCACTAGGGGCAAGGGGACAATCCCATTCCAGCAGGAATCTGTGCTCCAGGAAAAGCAGAACTCACTCCTGAGTGTGATGACATTTCTTTTCAGGATTATTTCCCTCTCTTATCTGAAGAAGGCAATGGCTACAAGGTCCATGGGCCTCCACTAAACGATGACAACAGCCTGAAATGCCCACCTGCTGCCGTGGTCACTGATCCTCACCTTTCGGAATGCTGGGGGTCCACACAGCACCAACCGAACGGCCCTTCTCCCTCCATTCCCCACAACTGGGGATTGAACTCAGGGCCTCGCTCATGTTAGGCAAGCACTGAGCTATGCGCCCAGCTCCTTTTCTTTTTTTTATTTTGAGTCAGTGTCTCACTAAGTCGCCCAGGCTGGCCTCGAACTTGCCATCCTCCTGCCTCAGTATCCCCACTAACTGGAATCACAGCTGGGTGTACCCATCTAGCCTTTGGCCTTTCCCTTGATTCTAACAGCATCAACCACTTATCGCCCTCATTTTATGAGACCCACTGAGCCCCAGGTTTGGTGCTGGGTGAGCCCAGTGAATGGACATGGGCTGTCTTCTTGGAATGCCTGTCACACAGGATTGGACAAGTCTCGAAGAATGACAAGCGTATCCAATGTGACGCAGCAGTGTGGGGCACTGCAGGTACAAACTACCAAGGCTTGTGCACATAAACACTTGCTCTATTTGTCTAGATTGCCTCTCCCCCATTCTCAAACTCTCCATCAAACAATATTGAAAGTGAAGAGTAATTTTTCTATTGACAGTAAAATCAAGTTCAATTAGGTTCCCTCCCTTAGAGTCCTTGTTCCAATCTGAGAGACAAGTTGGACTCATCTTTCATCTTATATTTAATTACTCGGTATCCAAGCCGAGAGTCAAACTTGCTGAAAGTTTTTGTGAGTCTAAGCACTTGACTAATTCCTGGTTCCCACAGAGGTACATGAAGTAACTTGTTTATGTTAGCAGAACAAAGGAAAGGAAAAAGAGCTCTCTGTTCCCCTGCAGGTTTATCTTAATTAGGTCACGAAACAAGTGCAACCAAATTTATTTTGGTTTATTCTGAATAAAAATTATCAAATCTTTTACAATACATGAAAGAAGAGGAAAAAAAACAAACAAACTAGGAATACTAGCTGTTGGAGGGTAGGGTTATAGATTTCTTCACTACCCACTTGGATCCTGCCCCTATGTTTTGTGTAATAAATATGTATTCTGTGTGTAATTAAAATACAAAAAGGACAAAATAAATTTATGTGATGGGTGATGAGTAGCCCTGTGTGCCGGCCCCTGCCTCCATCCCGCCTTTTCAGGCCCTGTGTTGTCCCTAGGTATGGACAGGCCACTCCCTTGCTGGCTGGCATCCAGGTAGGTTTGGCCAGTGGGGGGGGGGGCACCAATGTCATGAGGCAACACAAGAGGGAAATGGCATTTCTTCTGTGGCTTTGCTGAGCAGAGGTTTGGTGTTCAGCAGTGGCTGCGTTTGAGGCAGCTCCTCCCTGACTCAGGCCCTCCCTGAGTTCCCTTAATCCTATCTTGTCCCCTCGCCCTTCCAAGGTCCCTGAATGTTGTCCCAGAGGTCAGAGGCTAAGGCTTGCCGCAGTTGCTGGCTCCTTAAGCCACCTTGCCCCTTTAATGAAGAATCCCTTCATTAAACCTTCATGTGAAGCAGCTGAGCTGGCTCCGTGCCCTGCAGATCCCGGGCCAATGCAATTTCATATGAACTCCAGAACATTCAGTCTACAAAGCAGATAGCAGTGTGACTTCACATGCTTATTTGAAATGTTGACCCTTGCTTTTTACTCCTCGGCATGATGTCAAATTTCAGGCATTTTTTGATTTATAGCTTTAAAAATTTTATTTGTTCTTTTTAGATATACATGATAGTAGAACATATTTTGACATATTATACCTACACAGAGTATAACTCATTCTCATGAGGATCCCATTCTTACATGACGTGGAGTTTCACTGATGATGTGTTCATATATGAACATAAGAAAGTTCTGTCTAATTCAGTCTACTGTCTTTCCTATTCCCATCCCTCCTCCCTTCCCTTCATTCTCCTTTGTCTAATCCAATTAACTTCTATTTCCCCTCCTCTTCCCTTACTTTGTGTTAACATCCACATATCAGCGAAAACATGTGGCTTTTGGATTTTGGGAACTGGCTTCTTTCACTTAGCATGATAGTCTCCAGTTCTATCCATTTACCAGTCAGTCATAGATTCATTCTTCTTTATGGCTGAATAATATTCCATTGTGTATATATATCACATTTTCTTTATCCATTCATCTGTTGAAGGGCTCCTAGATTGGTTTCATTGTATAGCTATTGTGAATTGAATTGCTATAAACATTGATGTGGCTGACTCACTGTAGTATGCTGATTTTTGGGTATATGCTGAGGAGTGGGATAACTGGGTCAAATGGTGGTTCCACTCCAGATTTTCTAAGGAATCTCCATACTGCTTTCCAGAGTGGTTGCACCAATTTGCAGTCCCACCAGCAGTGTATGAGTGTACCTTGTTCCCCACCTCCTCACCAACATTTATTGTTACTTCTATTCTTGATGATTGCCATTATGACTGGAGTGAAATGGAATCTCAGTGTAGTTTTAATTTGCATTTCTCTAATTGCTAGGGATGATGAACATTTTTTCATATATTTGTTGAACATTCATATTTCTCTTCCTGCAAAGTATCTGTTCAGTTCCTTTGGATATGCAGCTTATTTGATTCAGGTCAATGAAATGCACATTTAATTGGAGCCTATTCCATGCCAGAAACATTTTCACTTTTGCTATCTCCAGGTATATTCATTTATTCAGTATTGATTGGGCTGCTACCATGTGCCAGGCACTGTCGTAGGCACTGAAGACACAGCAATGACTAAAACAGTGAAAATCCTGCCTTCCTGGAGCTTATTTTCTAGCAAGGGCTAGACAGACTAAAATCCTACCATCACAGCTTCTCAATACCAGAAAGATACTTCAGGGGCATTCTAATTTGACCCTATCTGGTGTTTCAATGGCCACCTACAACAGTTCACCAAGTGCGTCTATCTCTGGATTCTGTTAGTTCCTGGGTGCTCCATCCCTGCTCAGATAACCCACCCCACTCTGAGGCAGTGCTAGTCTTCAAAGTGCTTTCTCACACAGAGCTAAAGGTTTTTTAAGAACTGCTCCTGGAAAATGCAAGAGAAATTACACCTCTGTTGTATGGGTTCCTTAGTAATTTGAGGCAGGCTGTCAACTTTTCTGCCTTGCCTCTTTATTCAAATATTCATGGAGTACCGCCTCAGAGGCAGGGTTTGATGTGGGGAGCCCAGGGGTACCCTGTGTGAAAGCACTTAGAAATGGCACAACCCCTTGCTGACCGTCTGTGTATCTCAAAGTTTGCTTTCCTACTGGTTCCACCAAAGTGTTTTGGGATGTGAGAATCCTCGTGCCAAATTACTACTGTAAAATACACTGAAAAGACACGATTGTTAGAGAACGTTCTTTAGAAAACAAATGTGCTACCTGCTCCTCCAAGTCAGACCCTCAGAAATAGCAACAACACTCTGTCCTCCAGGAGCATGGAATTTGGCCAGGGGGACGGACACCATCTGAGCAGGGTGACTGATGACTTAAGAGATAGGTACCAGGTAGGGGAGGCACAGGTGCTGAGATACGTGGAAAAGGAAACCAGGTCTGGTTTGGGGCAGTCTGGGAAGGCTTTCTTGAAGAAACGACTTGTAAACTGACATCCAAAGGCTGGAGAAGAGGGAACCGGGGGGCTGGGTGGAGATAAAAGATGGCTCATGCTGCTTTGTTTCCTGAAGGTACAGATTACAGGTACCTCTGGCATTATGCCCATGGTGACCATTTATATTAGTTAGCTTTTGCACTGCTGTGACCAAAATACTGATCAAAAATAACCAAGAAGGGAAAGTTTATTTGGAACACATGGTTTCTGAGGTCTCAGTGCATAGACATCTGACTCCATTGCTCTGGGCCCAAGCTGAGGCAGCAAATCCTAGGGAAAGGGCTCAGTAAAGGAAAGAAGCTCAGCTCATGGTGGGGTCAGGAAGTAGAAAGAAAGGAGGAAAGGGGACACAGGGAAGCTGCACCCTTCCAGGGATAGACTGATTGGGTCACAGGTCTCATAATCGAATCATTCTACCTCCAAATATTCCCGCATTTACAGTAGATCCGGGGGACAGCTCATACCTAAACCATAACACCACTCAACCTAGATATTTTTTTTTCTTGTTTGCAAACATATTTTGCATAGCACAATTAACAACCATATTTACTTTAAGAGTCCCCCTCCTAGAAAATATCTTCTCCTTTCTTTCTATACTCTGGTGTGATTCTACCCTTTAATCTCTATATATCAGTCTTCTCTCTTCTCAGCTTTTTTTCTTCCTCCAGACCCTGGGCAGAGCTTCTTGGGTAGCAACATGACTCTGATCTTGCCCAATCACTTGGACAGGGTTCTAATAAATTGTGGTTACAGTGAATCACAGTGTAAACTTCCCTGCCCAGCATTTCCATCTAGGTATAATCAGATTAAGATGAACACCAAAGAAGCCCTCAAAGAAAGGGTCATGAAAGGACATGTAGGGGAGAGGAGGAGCTGCTCACTCCACTCAGTTTGTCTGGATATTTCCAGAGGCCTCATGAACTGATTGTGTGCATCTGAGCCTTGAGTACTTCCCAGGATCAGCTGGTCACCTGTCCCAAGGGACTGGAAGCCAGGGACAACTGCCCAGTCACCAATATGGCTCCAGACACAAGATATTTGCTCAGGAGTCTGTACAAATCAAAGTATAACAAAATGGCAAACCCCAGTGCTCTAGGAATATGAGGAGTTACTTTCACAGTGATTCCTGGTTATCTTCCCAGGGATTTAGTAATAAAAACCATGCCCAAAGCTGAATTTACTTTGTGCAATCAAAGCTATCACTTACTGCTCACAAAATGATGTGTGGGAAGGACACAAGGTCCAGACTGGAGATATGTGGGATCTCAGCTCTACGGATACTTGTCATCTTGGCAAAGTCGCTAATCACTTTGGGTTCCAGATGTCTTCCAGAAGAGTAAAAGGAGAGCTCTGGATACTCTCAGAGTTAAAGAATACTTTCTAAACGTGTGAATCAAAGAGTCCATGACTTGGAGTGATGTGTCCATGCTGTGAACTATTTCTTTTTTTTTTTTTTAATATTTATTTATTTTTTAGTTGCAGGTGGACAGAATATCTTTATTTCATTTTTATGTGGTGCTGAGGATCGAACCCAGTGCCTCACGCATGCTAGGCGAGCACGCTACCACTGCGCCACAATCCCAGCCCCTGTGAACTATTTCTTAACTTCATAGACAGTCTCTCTTGAGGCTCACAAACAACTTGAGGATTTTAAATGTGGTGCCACTGCCACAATCAGATAACCATACAATGATGCGAGAACAGGAACATGTGGCCTCTGGATAGGGAAACTGAGTGAAATTTCCTATGTGCCAGGATTTGTGATAGACATCTTAATTCAATTGTCAAAAGGACAGCTACCTACAAAAATGTTTACCATCATCTGACAGCAGACCAGTGTCTAGCCTTCGGTTTTTACATATCCACTGACATCACCTCCACTTTCTGCAAAATTGCATTCTGAAAACCAATTATAAAGTATATAATGAAATAGCTCAGGTTACCGCAGGGGTCTTGTCATAATTTGTGGCAGCACCCCAACCATGTACCTGCACTAATAGACCTTGGGATAGCAGTAATACAGAAGTTGGGCTAAATATACAACTGCAAAAATTATGCTTCTATAACACACAGATAATGTAAGTATGGTTGGTTCTAAATCATTCAAGGGGCTCTTATTCCTTAAGTTTACATTCAATTATGTTTTAGTCAGCTTTTTGGTCACTATATAACCAAAAAAAAGTGACAAGAACAGTGTAGAAAAGGAAAATTTATTTTGGCTCACAGTTTCAGAGGTTCAGTCTGGGGTTGGCCCACTCCATACGTCTGGGTCCCAGGTGAGGCAGAACATCATTATGGAAGGGCATGGCAGAGGAGAGCAGATCAAGACATGGCAACAGGAAGCACAGAGCGCTCTGCTCAGCAGGGACAAAACACAAACCCAAAGGCACGCCCCTGGTGATCCACCTCCTCTAGCCACACTCTACCAGCCTAAGTTACTACCCAGTTAGTCCATATCAGTGGATTAATCCATTGTCTCACACATGAACATTGAGGGGCTATCTCATATCTAAACCATAACAAATGATTATGATTAAAACAAATTTGCTGAATGGGGTGCCTTGGTGCCTCCATGGAGACTGGCTGAGACCAAAAGATTCTTTGTGGCTGTCCCCAGCCCAGTTTACTTCCTTTGATTGATGGGGCTGATTGATGTATAAGGGGATAGGAATGGATTCTGGCAAAAGGATTCTAACAGTATCTGGCATTCAGATTTTTTTTTTTTTTTCAGATATATATCATGGATTCTATTTGGGAAACTGAGGATGGGGTCGGGAATGAGCCTCTGATAGTATGAAAGACTTGGTGCCTGGGAGGGATGTGGGGAAGGAAATCTGGCACGATGGACAGAATGAGCAAAGGTCATGAGGCTCAGGGGAAGTACTGGCTTCTGAGTTTGAATATGAAACCTAATCAGCTAGCGTCACTCCCAGCCAAACCCAAAGCCTGTGTGTGCCCCACAAAAGAAAGAAAGGATTGGGTATCTTTAAAAAAAAGAAAAAAGAAAAAAGGCAGGAAATATTACAATAGTAATATTTCAGTCAACTTGGCTGTGGGGTCAAGAGGAGGGAGGGTTCCTTCCCCATACAGGGAAGAGTGAGGAGCGTCAGCAGCCTGGGGGTAGGGTCTGGGTTACCACTAGCAGAATGCCTCCAGGGAGCTTGGGAACTCTGAGTACCTCAGGGCAGGTGCCCCAGGAGGTGCTGTCTGAGAACAGAGGGAAAAGGGTGAGGCCCTGTCCTTAGGCCGGCGGCAGGGACAACTGTATTGGTAAAGTTGTCTTTTAAGTGACTTCACCTGTACCTATGGGGCTGGTGATGCCTTGTAGGAACCAAAGATATCCTCAGCAGTTGTTGAAGAGACTGGAAAGTCGAAATGACCTGCAGACCTATTGTCTGGTCAACACTGTTTAAATATTTTTGGCAATAACTCAAGTTTAAAAATCAGAATGCCTCACATAAAAATTCAGATTATTATTATTATGTATTTTGCATGAGGACAAGGTGCCCCCCCAAAAAATATTATGAACATTCTCACTCAGCAGCAATGCTTCCCCCTGGCTGGGCGATCCTGTATGCCACAGTCCTTGTCACCCCTTTGGTACTGCGCTCTCCTTTCCATGATCTTCCTGGCCCTCAAGGCATCTGACCCTAGAACACACAACACACATGGACACATTTGGACACTGTGCCCTATACTAGGTGAGTAGTCCTAGAAATTACCCAATTATATATTCCGTTAAAACCAATTTTTTTCCCTCTTCAGTTTGTAAACCATAAGAAAATGAAAGATAAAAACCATAACCAAACAAAACAAACACCCATGCCATAAGACCCATCTTCCCACCATCGGGAGGTTTGGTGGGGGAGGGAGAGGTGAGAAAAAGGCAGAGTGGCCCCTAGGGCAGGGTGGGAGACTGTTAACCACAGGTCAGGAAAAGTTTCCATTTTTCCATTATTTGTATGAATCTCTTTCTTATCCTACTAGTTTCTTTATAAATCTACATTTCAATAAACATTAGAATTTGCTCAGAGTTTCAATGAGGGAATTAAAATAGAAGCAGCAGTTTAACTGGTCATTCTGCCAAACCAAACACCCAGATACCTGGCGTTAGAGTTTTGACATTGCAAAAAATCTCCAAACAGCAAGACAAAACCACAGTCCGAAAAGAATGCCACACGAATTTGCTGGTGACAGTCAGGGATCCTGCCATCTGTATACCCTTACTGAAGTACCGAAGTGGGCCTTTATTTATTTTCTTTGTGGTAGTGGGATTGTACCCAAGGGTGCCCTAGCATTGTGCTACACCTCCACCCCACCCTCCTTTGCATTTTTTATTTTGACACAGGCTCTCACTAAGTTGCATGGCTGAGGCTGGCCTTGACTTTGAAGTCCTCCTGACTCAGCCTCTCAAGTGGCTGAGATTACAGATGTGGATGGGATTAGAGATGTACACCACTGTGCCCAGAGGGATTTGTTTTGACACTCTTTTCCAAAATAAGTCCAAGATCCACTAACTATATAAATGCCAAAATTTACACATCATATCATAATCTCATGAAGCACAAGTTTTATTGTGAATTTTTACAAACAAGCGAACAGAAGTTAAGACTTAGAGGTGCTGGCTGTGCGGCTCAGAGACAGTGCACTTGCCTAGCATGCCCCAGGCCAGTGAGGCCCTGGGTTTGATCTCCAGCACCAGGGTGGGGGTGGGGGGAGCTGAATCAGATATCCAAGTCCCATCCAAACAAACAATGGCTGTAAAAAAAAAAAAAAAAAAAAAAATAGAGGAACAAGTAGTCCCCCTAACTTGGAAGAGCATTTGTGAATTTTGACACTGATCATTTATGAAGACAGCTGGAGGAATTAGTTAATCATCTGCTTTTTCCTAGAAAGGGGAAAAAGTCCCATCCTGTCCCCCATCCTAGTGTTTCTTTCTGAACCCTGGAGATAGAAATTTTAATATGTAGAGGCCTCTGAGAGGATTTGCAGACAGTCTTTCTGCAGAAGGACCTTCTCTGATATGTGATCTCTTTCCTCAGGAGTGTGAGGAGGGGGAGTGGGTGAGGGGGATAGAAAAACAAAACCCACCACTTTCCCTAATCTTGTGGGAGAAAAAGCAGAAAGCTAAAAGCTTCCCTGAGGGAAAAAGCTACTCCAGACTGCAATGGACCACGTGAGTCTAGTAAGCTTAGACTATTTTACCTGCTGACATTTCCTTCCCAGGCTTTAAAGGCACTTCCTACACTGAGCAGGGGCACTTGTTTGTGGAAGTCAGAGCAGGAGTGGAGCAAGGGCCTGAGGCCCCGTTCAGCACCAGGGAGGCTGTTCCCTGCGGCCCTCCGCAGGTATGCTCCTCCATGTTTCTCTGGGAACCCCATGGCCAAGACAGTGTCAGAGGGCAGGGGTTTCTTCTTCTCTTCTGCATGGATAAATGTGACTTCATGAATTGACGTTTTAAGAGTTCCTCTGAAGATGAGCTAAACCATTTATTCTTTATGAGAATGAGTGTTCCGACAGTATATCCTCAAAACACACTTTGACATTCCATTCTATTGTAGACATTGAGATCTTAATCTATTTGGACAGTCTATTACATCAGCGATTATAATGGTGTTGGAAACCAAAAGTGACGAATGGAGCTGGCAGTGGTTCATAACACACTCCAAATAGCACTTCCCCAAGTGTGATCCAACACCGCCCAAGTCACTGTGATGGTTGGAATTGTGCCCCCCGCCCTGCCCTGACTGTCCAAACCCTAATACCCAAGGAAGTAATTAAAGTTAAATGAAGTCATGCAGGTGGGGCCTTAGTCCCGCAGGCCCGCTGTCCTTATAAGAAGAGGAAGAGACATCAGAGATCTTATCTCTCTCCATGCAAAAGGCCATGTGAAAACCCCATGGGGAGGCAGCCATCTGCAAGCCAGGAAGAGAGACCTCACCAGAGATCAACCCTGTGGCTGTTCTCTGCAATCTAGTGTCTCTCCATGTACCTTGGCCATTTTCACATCTAAAGGCTGGTGCAGACAGAGGAAGAATGGGAAGATCAGAACACAGGATTGGGTGAGGTTCTTGGACTTCTGTAGGTGACAATGAGAAAAATCACATCCACAGCGAGAGGCTCCCAGTGCCCTCTGTCACATGTGCTATACTCCACAGTTGTCTGGTTGTAGTTTTCAAATAGCAAAAGGTGTCCGTGTCTTATGTGATGAAAATATAGTTTTACATATTTAGTACAAAGTGAAGGATGGAGTGAGATACAAGTGGTTTCAAATTGTGGACCTCAGATTTATGATCATGGACTTCTACTACAGTCAGCCTTAGTCTGAGTTCAGAGCACCACCTTGTTTCTTAGGGTTACCTTTTCATTTTGATGTAACGCTTTAAAAACACTCGTCACAGTGCATGCATGGACACCAATCCTCACCACACCAAAGGTTCTACCCCATCAGCCAAAATGAAGAGACTTAACCTAGCAGGCACCCAATTATATTAACTATCCCCCTATGAAGGATGGATAACTAGCAAAACATTTAAAAGAACCCCAAACACAGGTAAATCTAAACTGTGGCTTATTTCTGAAAAATTCAGCCTCCTTGTCATTGATAGATAACCACCCTGTGGAGCCTTACAATGACCACACATTCTTAACACCATTGATTTATTATTTCTTTAGCAAGTGTTTAAGAGGATTTTAAATACGTAGTCCAAGAAGGAGAAATAAAGCTGTCCAATCCACAATTCCTGTCCTGGACGTTTCAGAAGGTGTTAGGGAGAAACAAGGATGTTCCTAGCTAATGTGCAAGGACTTGCTGAGTACTAGGTGCTGTTCTGAGTGCACCAGACCAATTCTCCACAACCCTTTCAGGACTCAGGCACTGTTTTGACCGTTTTACGAAGGATTCCACACCGCAAGTGGAGCAGCTTGGTGAGTGACGCTGTGAAGTGGAGGTGCCAGGATCTGAGCCCAGGCGGTCAGATTCTAGGGACCGTCGTCTTGATCCCTATGAAACACTGACAGATAAGTGAATTTAAACTCAGATTCATGGAATTAGAGAGCTTAGGACATCTGTCTTGGAGTGCTAGGGCCTTAGAAGCGATCTGTAGTATAAATTTTCATTTTATGGTAGAAGAAATGGAAGCCAGGCAGGAGGATCATCCCAGGTACTCCAGCCCCTGGTTCCCCAAACTTGGCTGACATCCAAAGCCCCTGGAGGGCTGGTTGTAACACTGATTGCTAGTTCCCACCCCCAGGGGGTCTCAGAATCCAGGACTGGGTTAGGGCCTAAGAATTGCTAACAAGTGTGCCCACAGGTGAGCTGTGGTCCTGAGGGCACACTCTGAGATTCAATGACCTACTCAGTCAGTGGCATCTTCCAGAGAAATGATGCATCCAGACTCTCTGTTGCTGAGGAGCCCCCTGAGCTGCCTGAGCCAGCCTGAGCCAGCCAGGGATGGCTTCCCTCTCTCGATGAAGCTGAGGCACATGAAGCTCCCTTCTGGCACTCACCCCGGTATGGGACACCACAAAGACCCTTGGTACCCTCCCCAGCACACAGCCAATGTGAAACCACAGGAACCTACTTACTGCGGAGGACAAATATTATTCTCGCTGTGAGTTATTTACCGAAACTTGTGATCTAAAATTTGGCTCTATCAATGCTAAACATAGCAGGAATTAGCAACAATAGCAGGAGCCGTGAATGGCTGCCAGCATTTATCCTCAGAAGGGGAAGACGACCAGATCATTTCAAAATTTTCATTTATTTACATTGTAACTCAAAAGGAAATTTTTTGTTTATTTGTTTAGTTAAAAGGATCCATTGCTTTCATTAAGATATCTAATAACTATTGCAAAAATAGGGACATTGCTTAATTATTGTTTAAACTTGCCATGTTTAAAATTGCTTGCTCATGGTGGCCTCACGGGGGTTCTGAAGCTTTGGTGATTTAATCAGCACAAGGCACCACTGAGCCTGGTACATGCTGAAGGCCCACATGTCAGCAAGCATGACACGCTAGGCTTGTTAGGTAGGCAAGCCCAGGTGTGGCCATTTGCATGGGCAGGAAGGCAGGGGCTAAACAGCCTGACCTGAACCGAGTAGACAGACCTCATACTCAAAATCCTCTCTTCCCCTGTAGCAAGGAGATTCGGAGAGAATGGCATTCCAGAAGCATCCATGGAGCACCTACATCTGCAAGGCAATTATTTGTTACACAGTGGGAAACTCCCAGGTCTAAATACATGGCAGTCATTACCCATTGAGTGAAGGTATCTTCTCTTGAATACCTGGCAGGCACCAAAGACCTCAGGTTAGGGTTCTAGAGAACAGTTATACTGTTTTGTTATTTAACATTTTATTTTGGGCTGGGTACAGTGGTGCACGCCTATGATCTCAGTGGCTTGGGACCCTGAGGCAGGAGGATCATGAGTTCAAAGCCAGCCTCAGCAACTTAGCAAGGCCCTTAAGCAACTCAGTGAAACCCTGTCTCTAAAATATGAGAAAGGGCTGTGGGTGGTACTATATATATTATACACACATACACACACACGTGTGTGTGTATGTGTGTATATATATACTTATTTTTTTAAAATAAGTATACACCCATAGGAAACCGCAACAACAAAAACATCAACAACCCTACAATAATAACAACAAAACCCAAAAGATGTACTATGGATCTCCTATGCCCTGCGCTGAGTTCCCCGAAGGAAACAGCTTATACAGCTGTGGCACAATGGCAGATTTGATTGGTCCAGTCCGCAGGGCACATTCAGACTGCACCAGTCTCAAGGTCAGTTACATTTTGGGTGTGAAGAAATAAAAAAGAAATATAACAGCAACCAACACAATCAACAATTTCATTTCATCTGATATTACTTTGAAATCTACCTTTGTATCAATAGTGAGGAAAAAGGTAAATATTAAGAGAAAAAGTGGAGAAATAAGACTCCCTAAAATAATTCATGTTTTTCAGAGATTGAGATGAACAATGTTACATCAACCCATTTTCAAATCATCTGTAGATACACATGCTGATTAGTGAAGTCACAGCCTCTTTCAAAATAAGAGAACCCAAGATTTGACATACATAGATCCTAACATACCCAGGCCCCCACATCTGCACAATTGTTAGAAAAGAATAAATGAAGAGCTTATATGGAGGTGCCTGTATCTGATTATACTTCCTCAAATAAACCTTAGCTCCCATTAGTGTATTTGTTATACATGAGTTTAATCAATTTATTAGAATATCTAAAACCTTCTTACTTGAGCCTACTTAGTTCTCATGTGTGCAAATAAGAAGACTGGGTATTTCAATGAGCTGGAATAGGTAAGGTTTTACTGGATCTTATTTTCATAACATAATGTCAGGTTAAGGAGTCAAACTATTAATGTGCTAACCAGCTTCCTTAACTAACAATTGATATAATGACCAAAACTGATATCCTTCTTAGGTCTTAACTTCCTTAACAAGACTCCTAAAGCTCAAGATGTAAAATCAAGAATCAATAAATGGGATGGATTCAAACTAAAAAGCTTCTTCTCAGCCAAAGAAATAATCAATGATGTGAACAGAGAGCCCACAGAGTGGGAGATCTTTACCACACACACATCAGATAGAGCACTAATCTCCAGGATCTATAAAGAACTCAAAAAACTTAACAAAAACCAAACAACCCAATCAATAAAGGAACTGAACAGACACTTCAGAAAAGATGTACAAGCGATCAGCAAATATATGAAAGAAATGTTCAACATCTCTAGTAATTAGAGAAATACATATCAAAACTAAGATTTCACCTCGCTCTAATCAGAATGGCAATTATCAAGAGTATAAGCAATAATAAGTGTTGGTGAGGATGCAGAGAAAAAAGGATACTCATATGTTGCTGGGGGGACTGAAAATTGGTGCAACCACTTTGGAAAGCAGTATGGAGATTCCTCAGAAAACTTGGAATGGAACCACCATTTGACCCAGCTATCCCACTCCTCAGCATATACCCAAAGGACTTAAAACCAGCATACTACAGTGACGCAGCCACATCAATGTTTATGGCAGCTCAATTCACAAAAGCTAAACTATGGAAACAACCTAGATGCCCATCAACAAATGAATGGGTAAAGAAACTGTGGTATATATACATAATGGAATATTACTCAGCATTAAAAGAAAACAAAATCATGGCATTTGCAGGTAAATGGATGGAGTTGAAAAATATCATGCTAAGCGAAGTAAGCCAATCCCCAAAAACCAAAGGACAGATGTTTTCTCTGATTAGGGGATACTGATCCATAATGGGGGTAGGGGGCATGGGCAAAGAGGAGGGTGTAGAGGGGAGGGGGCATGTGGCAGGAAAGATGGTGGAATGAGACAGACGTCATTACTCTAGGTTCATATATGATTGCACAAATGGTGTGACATGTACAATCAGAGAATTGAAATGTGCTCTATTTGTGCACAATGAATTGAAATGCACTGTGCTGTCATGTATAGCTAAGTAGAATAAACAAAACAGAAATTGATATCCTTCAAAACTGATAAAGCACGTAATAAGGTAGTTCACAGGTGAGCTTCCTGTTTGATGCATTACCCATCATTTGGTCTTTACCCATAACATTATTTTAAACAGAAAACCAATTAACACACAAAACAAACCATCAGATTCTCAGTTTTATCAAAGAAGATGGAAATGACTTTCATAAGCAGGTACCAAAATGGTGACATGTTTTATTTTTCCCTATAAGAAAGCTGCTCTGGTATTAGGAAACAAAACACAGCCTTCCCCGTGCACTGTAGGAAACTGTCTGCGTTCCCTCTTCCTCCAGTGAAGCTGGCCAGAGTAAACAGATGTTTCAATAGGTGGGGAAGCCAAGCTCCCCTCCAGGGGTACAAAGAGAACTGTCACCCCCGCTGCGGTCATTTGAATTCCTAATGACCCAACAGAACCTCATCAAAAAGGCTCCCCTTCCCAGAGCCTGCCCTAGGCAGGATTCTGAAAGAGAAGCTTGTCCTGGAACCCCACACCACCCCCTCCTAACACCCCAGGCACTCAAGTCCCAGCGGAGCATCCTTGGTCTACCTGGTTCAACCTGGTTCTCTGTATCCACTCAGGGCTCCCTCTTTCTAGGGCTGGTGTCCTAAGCTGGGCCACCCCACAAAGATTCCCAGGACTTCGGAGAACCAAAATAAGCTGCCCAAGGTTAGAGCAAGAACATGGTAAGCCTGGGTCCAAGTTCAGTGCTTTCTCCACTGCCCACACAGGGCAGGCTGGTTTGTAGTTCTCAGTAATTAAAATTTTACAATTTATCTTCCTTTCTCCCTCCCTCTCTCCCTCCCTCCCTCCCTCCTTCCTTCCTTCTTTCTTTGTTTCTTTCTTTATTTTTTGGTACCAAGGATTGAACTCAGGGGTACTTGACCACTTAGCCACATCCCCAGCCCTATTTTGTGTTGTATGTAGAGACAGGGTCTCACTGAGTTGCTCAGCGCCTCATGGTTGCTGAGGCTGGCTTTGAACTCGCGATTCTCCTGTCTCAGCCTCCCAAAGTGCTGAGATGACAGGCATGCACCACTGCGCCTGGCTTATTTATCCACTTTCTTAAACTCAAGAATTGATAAATTGTCTGTGATGGTCCTCATGCTACTACCAGCCATCACATACACTCTATTTCAGCACCTGGAGAAATGTTTAAAGTGTTTAAAAGTATCCTTGTATTTAAAAGTGTTTCTCATAGTAACCTGATTTCTAATCAATCTTCAGCAAAATATACCTCTCTATGTACATGCATACATTATAGTTTAAGACCACCAGAATAATTAAAACCAAGGAGATGGGGAGATGGGTCATCACATAAGTTTTCATACCTTTTTTTTTTTTTTGTACCGGGGATTGAACTCATGGGTACTCAACCACTTAGCCACATCCCCAGCCCTATTTTGTATTTTTTTTAATTTAGAGATAGAGTCTTACTGAGTTGTTTAGTGCCTTGCCGTTGCTGAGGCTGGTTTTGAACTCGTGATCCTCCTATCTCAGCCTCCCAAAGTGCTGGGATAACAGGTGTGCGCCACCGCACCCAGCTAAATTTTCATATCTTCTTGGCGATTCATAAGTAATTTTATTCTTTGCAATACAATGGAGTCTTCTATTTAACAGATATGATGTAAAGAGACAAGCCCCTCTGTAACAGCTTTAAAGTTTGATTTCTAAGACCACCAAAGCACCACAAGGTGACTATCTTATGCATACAAGAATACTTTTGGGGGGGAGGGTACCAGGGATTGAACCTAGGGGTGCTTAGCCACTAAGCCACATCCCTAGCCCTTTTGATTTTTTATTTTGAGACAGGGTTTCACTAAATTGCTGAGGCTGGCCTTAAACTTGCAATTCTCCTGCCTCAGACCCTTGAGTTGCTGGGATTACAGGAGTGCACCACTGCACCAAGCAAGAATAGTTTTAAAGAATACTTAAGACATTTTTTTTCTCTTCATAGATGATTTCTTGTATCTCTGAACTTAAAATCCCTTGTCAAATGATGCTCATGAATTAGTTATTCGTTTTTTAACTTATGGTTGACTTAAGATTTCTTTAGGGCAATTTGCACAGAAATGCTGTCATCCCAGAAATACACTCAAAATCAAGTCAATTCCAGTGTTAAAGCATCCTCAAAGAAGCAGAAGGTATATGTGCATTTGTGGTTGTGTGTGTGTGTGTGCGCGCGCACGCGTGCATACAATCAGATATTCAAAGTGTTTTAAAGCAAGATTAACATGTCTAAATATCATCCTATGATTTCAAATTAAAATTGCAGATTCCATTCAGGAGCTGGCAGTCTGCCCTGACTACAGAGCTTCAAGTGGCTTAGGGCTTCAAGGAGAAGGGAAAGACACCAGGCCAAGGGCAGTCCACTCCTCCCTGTCTGCAGCATCTTATTGCCAGTTTCTTGCTTTTCCTACAAATTCTTGCTAGACTTCCTGGGACTTTCCATTTAAAGCTGTCAAAAAGAAATAATTTAAAGGATGTATGGACTTGAAAAAATATTTACAGAAGGAAGACAGGCTTCCTTCATTGCGACTTTGATATATAATCAGGGCTCTGGACACTATTTTAGGCTAATACTAGCATTCTGTATTCCTTGCATAACATACATAGAGATTGCCTCAGGTTCTCTTGTTTTGAAAACAGTCAAGGAAATGTTAAATTCACATTTTTAAAGTAAAATCTAAATTTGAATTATTGTTTTTGTGGTTTCCCCCCCTTTCTTCCTGACAAGTGTGACTTAAATAAACATACTTAGTCACTTTAAAGATGTTTTAATATAAAATCCCCCTCTGTTCAAGGAGGGCACATTTAGTTTAAAAAACATTTCAGTACAGTTCACAATAGAAACCTCAGAGTCACGAAATAATAACAACAGAGCTCATTTTTGTTAGGCACTGTCACAAGCAATTGACAGGAAGGTCTTGTTCAGTGCTCATGAGTATTTTATTGTCCCAATTATACAGATGAGCAATCTGAGGCTTAGGTAAGCTATGCAACAACACCAAGTTCATACAAATGGTAAGCAGAAAAGCCAGTGTTCTATCCAGATTTGGTGTTTATGTTCTTAACTACCATCCTGTAATTTAATATTTCAGGGAAATAGGAACCAGTTCTTTTCTCTATATGGAAGAAATACTTTCTGCAGTCTAGGCTTCTCATCTGAAGAACAGATTTATGCTTCTGGTTAATTTCTAATGTCCTCTATACCCTTATCTGAAACTACAACCAACTAATGGCAACTCGGCATGTAAAAATCAAAGGACAATGTGCTATATTTGGATCTCTGGAAGTTTTTCAAAATTGTCAAGTATGAAAAATTACATTTGTAATAATATCAACCTAAATTGAAGTTCCAGAAGCATAAGCCACCAAGCACTCTTTCTGTAAAGAAAATGGAAACCGGGGTCAATTTAAAAGTAGGACAAATATTGTTCTTTGGAACAGAGACTTGTGGCTGAATCTTACCATGGAGCAAAAAGACTTATAAACTTTTGAAAAAACCGGGTTCACATGGAGACAGAAACATAACAGAAAGTCCAATATGTTGCCCGACAGGTGCTGCATGTCTTCCCAATTCTTTTAAATGCCATTGTTGGCTATTAAAATGTCAGGAATAATAAAATACAATTTATCCTAGTGTTCCAGGGGAAGTCCTTATGCTGAGGATTTTTAACTCTGCTTTTGTAAAAGTTTGCCATGAGGCAAATAGAACTTATAAGAAAGCTCTAGCTACTAGGAATTGACTAGAAAACATCTAAAGACTAGAAATCGCTCAGGAAGACTGCAAAGTGATAACTAATCATCAGAGCCGATACTTGAGTACTTACTAGGAGCCACATACCATTTTAAGCCTTTTTAAGTGGAGACATTTAATTTTCACAATAACCTTAAAAGGCGTTTATTATTATCTGTCCTATTTTGTACTTGAGAAAAGTGAGGCACCGAAGATGAAGTAACTTTCAACTTACAATTAGTTAAGTGGGGCAACTGGTATTTGAAGCCCTGAGAGTCTAACTCTGGAGCTGAAAGGTCTACTCTGTATGCTATAATTCTCTGTAGCAGAACCCTACATACAAGGACAGACACTGTCCCAACCAAACTGCACTAATGGTGGACACAGGACAGAAATGTCATGTTCGTTCAGCAAAGGCTCTTCTAAACTAGATCGGTGATGCCTGCATGAATGGTTCCCAGTCTAGAAAAATATTCAAAGCCCCCACGTCAACGTTCAGGAGCAGAGAGAAAGAAGATGGATGAAGCAATAACTACATATGAAGTCTGGACTGACTGGCTGAGAATGACTTCCAAACTCTCATGTGCTACAGCTTCCATTTTCTTAAAGTGCCATTTGCATCTTTTACCATTTTACCCTGCCTCTCAAGCTGGTCATGAGGTCCCTGAGACTCTGAGCTGGGCCTCTCATGGCTTTGTAACCCCTTCTTGGTTTTGTGTTCTGCAGATGCTATTGCATGATTTCTGTGTGATATGGATGCCTGGCCCCAGCGGCTGAGCATGGAGCTGGCTCTTGGAGGAAGCTATGGGTGAGGATGTGCAGACACTGGAGGTGAGCAGGCAGCCAAGTGTGGAGGACAAAGCCAGACTGACAGAACATGTGGGGAACACTTGGCCTGAACCAAGGAACTATGCCGGAGTGAAAAAAGAGAGGGTAGTTACCAACGCAAGGCCTCAGAGTTGCTCCCAGGGAATTCAACAGTAATTCCACTAGCAATAATTTGGATCAATGGCTGATTATATGGGGGCAGGGGCGGCGCTGTCTACCAAGGGCTTTGTTTGCTGACATAAGACATCCAAGTCTTAGAATGATCAGAGAAAGAAGCCAAAGGTGAAGAAGCAATTTCCAGGAAACAGAGGGGACAGCAATTAAGTCACATTTTAGAGTTTTTGTTTTTTTGTTTTTATGTGAGAATGGCAGACTACTAGTATGTAAACACATACATCTTAATACTATTCTGATAAGGCAAGTAGAGACAGGAAGACTTAGAGAGACAGTGCCCTGATACATCTACCTCTGCTTCTTAGCATACTGAGCTCTGGGGAGGCTTCTATAAGTTCCCAACAGGCCTTTCAACAGGACCAGTCCCATGTCCTGAGTCCTGAGTGAGAAAGAACAATCAAGTGGAGAAGGCCATGTCTGTGGACACAGTGACCAGTAGCAAGGGGCAGAGTTGACCATGTCTAGGGTGGAATCCCAGCTCCAAAAGTCATTATTACTTGTGTGATCTTGGACAGACTGATAAACTGCATGAGTCCCAACTGGGGACTTTTCAGCACTTATCACAGATCACTAGGATTATATATACATTTACCCAGTGTCCTAGTACATATTTAGATGTTCTCACTTGTATTTCTTAAATTCTGTATTTGTCTAGTTGGAGTCTATTAACCACAGAGCCAAACTAACAGCCAAATTTACTTCCAAACTCTCAGCAAACCAAGCCCAGGCTCTGAAGCACCTTCTTACCAGCTCCATGCACCAATATTTCCTCTGCCCTAAACCAATCCAGGGCCAGATGCCAGACAAATAAGGACATCCCTTATGACCCGAGGCCCACTAGAGTTATTCAAACTACCCAGCCCTTCGTCATGGCCTGCCTTGCTGAAGAAAGGCTTCTTTCAGCGTCCTGAGACGGATGTTTCCATGTGGCCCTGCATGGCATGGTGTGGTCCCTCCTCTTGCGAAATATAAGTAATGAAAACCTCCTTTCAATGGCATTAGTATCTCCATGTTGTTACTCACTCACTCCCACATATTTAAATCCCATGGATAATAAGCAATAGCCATGGTAACATTGACTTAGGCTATAAAACAGAACCAGTTGACTTTATATATGTTTGTTCCATCCACCCTTTCTCTCTGTCCTTACTTTCATTAATGTTGCCTGAATCTCTGCAGGACCTCTTTTATATGACTTGCTTACTCCAGGCTGTAGGTCCTTCAAGCCATCTCTTTATCTAGCTATCTTTTAATCCCCCTGATGTAGGTTACTCTGCCAGAAAGCTTGACAGAGTTCCCAGGTCACAAATCAAGTCCAGTTCCTCATCCTGGCATTCAGGCCTTCTAGGTCCCCACCTGGAACTCCAGTCATATTGGACTCCTCAACATTCCCTGGAACACCCTTTGCTTTGCGTATCTCCCTGCCTTTGTAAGCTAGTGCCCCCCTAAAATTGCCCCTCTGGATTCTCCCTAAATACAGAAATCATTGGCTTATTTAGGGCCTTTGAATTTACTCATATACTGTAACTGCCCTAATAATATAGCTAAATTAACATTAAATCTTTACTTTGACTTAGAGTCCCCAAGAATCAAAAAGACTGAAAGTATGCTGGGCACAGTGACACACACTTGTAATCCCAGTGGCTTGGGAAGCTGAGGCAGGAGGATCTTGAGTTCAAAGCCAGCCTCAGCAACTTTAGCGAGGTTCTAAGCAACGTAGTGAGACCCTGTCTCTAAACAAAGTATTTTTTAAAAAAGGGCTGGGGATATGGCTCAGCGGTTAAGCACCTCTGGGTTCAATGCCCCGTAACCCTCCCCCCAAAATCCTGGAAGTACAATCAGAGCAAATATCTGCTTTCTATTGGCTCTAATTTCAGAGTTGAAGTATCATTGGTGTCTCAGAAGGTCCAATTCAGATTTTACTTGCCTGGGAAACGCCACCCTGTTTCTCAAAATGGATCATTTCTTCAGATTTCCAATTTGCACTTATTAATTCTGCTTATTCCTATTATATTTGTTGCTTTTCTTTGTCTTTGCTTTTTCTGGATCACAAGCACTTTTTGTGAGGTCAAGGCTAAGCCTTAGAAATTCTTTTCCTTGCTGTATGACCATTAGTTTTACACATAGCAGCTGCTCTATTTATTGAATCTAAGCCCCATGATTATTCTAATTAAAATAAGGGGCTCTTAATAAATGGCAATTACATAGTTAATTATGAGGAAATATAGGGAAAGAGTTATGTAGCTGAACTTAAACTAATTAAAATAAGTATAGGTCAGAGTATGAGTCTATTAAATTCCATCCAGAAAACAGTGACACATACAGTAAATTATTTTAAAGCGTTATTGTCATATTCAATCATTATCATTAATTATAAATGGGGTTAATTTTAATTTTTGGTTTCAAAGATAAAATTCTTTCAGTTTATAAACAAACCAAACACCACGCTGTGATTTCTCTCTTCATTTTACCCATGCATTTTTTTTTTTTTGGTTCTTACTTTTAAAAAAAATTGTTCTTTTTAGATACACATGACAGTGGAGTGTATTTTGACACATTAAACATGCACAGAGTATAACTGCCCGTTCTTGTGGTTGTATATGATGTGGAGCTTCACTGGCTGTGTGTTCATATATGAACGTAGGAAAGTTCTGTCTCATTCTTTCTTTCTTTCCTATTTCCTATCCCCACTTTGCTTCTCTTTATTCCCCTTTGTCTCATCCAAAGAACTTCTATTCCTTCCTCCTCACTCCCTTATTGTGTGTTAGTACCTACATATCAGAGAGAACATTTGGCCTTTGGTTTTGGGGGACTGGCTTGTTCATTTTAGCCATGCTTGAAGTTGCTGGATCATATATGGGGTAAGGTTAAGAATTCTAGTTCAGATTCGCAGAGCCTACCCGTGCTCTCTCAAACTGCTCCCAGACACAAAGGAAGAAATGGCTCAGATGCTGGATGGACAGAAACAAGGATGTATCCCTGACCCCCGCTCCTCCAAGCTGAGGCTGAAACTAAGCTAAAATCAGGTTCAAGCAGAACTTAAAATGGCTCAGTCACACTCTCTTTAATGGCCGCCCCAAACTTTCCCTAGCTCCTCAAAAAATATCTGGTGATCAACTGACTTGGTCATCTGACTTTCCTCCAGTGCAATTGTTGGCTGAGAATTACAACCACCTCTTCTCACTAGGTGGGTGGCTGGGGTGGGAAAGAAGAACCAATCCACCGACACAGGAAAAGCTCCTCCCCCGATGACAGAAAGCAGCAAATGGTGTTTAGAAACATATCTCAAAAATTGCTCAAACATGATTAAAGACTGTCACTAAGAAATGAGGAAGGAAGAGGTTTTTTTTTTTTTTGACTACAGAGTGTACAGATGTACAGGTAGAAATTATTATTTTATATTTGGGCCAACGGTAGCCTGTAAGCCTTTGAAATGAAAAAAGCCATAATAACTTAAGTACCTGCTATGACTAGCAAAGTATCAAGAGAGATTACACAGGCCACGTATGAAAACCAGGCTCCTGATTTTATGACATCTTGTATTTCATGTTTCTGCTGTCAAATCTTCAGGGAGCAGCCACTGCTGATGGGGCTCTGGTCATGGTGGATTGAGAGTATCAAGCCATGGAGCTTTAACTGGGCCTTCAGCTAGACAAAGCAGGGGGACTGTGGGGAGAGCTGAGCTACAAACACAACCAAGCCACCTGGAACTGCAAGAGGCTTCCCAGAGGAAGAATGGAATTTCTGAAGTAAGGCACACGCAAAGGTACAAAGACCTTTGCTACAATTTAAAACTTGCAATTTTTTTTTTTTTTTTTTTTTTTGATATTTGAGAGACAGCACAGGGGAATTATCTGTAGCATAGATCCCATGATGATGTTATTTTCCAGTTGAGGGTTTCTTTTTGCATAGACAGAGCAAGTTTTGGTGTACAGATGAGTTACACTTACAGTTACCTTCTCTCTGTGCAGGTTCTGAATCCATAGATTCAACCAACTGTGAATTGAGAATATTCGGGAAAAAAAGTTTTGTGTCTGTACTGAACATGTATAGATTGTCCCTTGCAATCATTTCCTAAGCAACACAGTATAATGCCTACATTGCATTTGGCATTCTAAGTCATAGAGATGATTTAAAGTATATGGGAAGATGTACGTAGGTTATGTGCAAAACACTGTGCCATTTTATTTATTTTTTTATTTATTTTTTTGGTACCAGAGATTGAACTCAGGGGCACTCGATCACTGAGCCACATCCCCAGCCCTATTTTGTGTTTTATTTAGAGACAGGGTCTCACTGAGCTGCTTAGCGCCTCGCCATTTGCTGAGGCTGGCTTTGAACTCGTGATTCTCCTGTCTCAGCCTCCCAAAGTGCTGGGATTACAGATGTGTGTCACCGCGTCCCACTCACTATGCCATTTTATCTAAGGGACTTGAGCACTGTGGGTCTGGGTATCCCTGGGTGCCCTGGAACCAATCCCGAGGCCACTGATGGATGACTATAAATATGTACATCCTTACTGTATGTGGACAGAACCAACAGAAACACAGTCCCATTCAGTATTTAAAGATGAATCCATCTTTGTGTTCAATTCCTCACTCTATAGTCAGATGTAAAAGCCTCCTTGAAATTGTGGCACATTCTGTCTCATGTACTCTCAGTGCCTAGCTCAGCGCTGAGCCAAGTACAACCAGCACCCAGGGCCCAAAGCAGGACTAGTCTCAAGTTACATTGCACTGCACAGCGGCTGGGAGACCCCATCCCAAGGTTCAGCACCGCCCTCACACACACATACATAGTCACAAAAGGTGTGAGTCAGCTACTGCCAGATTTCTTGAGTTACCTTTTGACAGGTGAAGTGAAAGGCTGATATTATATAACAACTTGGCCTTTCTGTATTTACTGATTTGATGGAGAGTAAAACCATCATTGTTACATATTTTTGTAAAAAGATAATATCATTGCTTCAGAGAATAAAGAATAGAAGTATGAAGATCATATTCTTTTTAAATTCAAAATCTCTTTCCTGATTCCTAAAAGTAAACCCTTAAAAATCATTCATCTGTCCATCTCAGGAAAATCTGTTGTGTAATTACACTAATGTCAGGCCCCAGGCATTAGAGATAAAATGATTTTTCTAAAAGGAAGATTCATTTATGGTTTCTGCTTTTAGAGAACTAACTGAAAAAAAATAATTTCCTAAGAGCCTCTTCACTCTCTCTCTCTCTTTTTTTTTTCTTGGTACTGGGGATTGAACTCAGGGGCACTCGACCACTGAGCTACATCCCCAGCCCTATTTTGTGTCTTACATAGAGACAGGTCTCATTGAGTTGCTTAGCGCCTTGTCGTTGCTGAGGCTGGCTTTGAACTTGTGGCTCCCCAAGTGCTGGGATTACAGGCATGTGCCACCATGCCCAGCCTCTTCACACTTTAATTAACTTAAATATAAAACCACCAGTGGATTGAAAAATACCCAAAGGAGTTTGTGACCAGGTTGAAAATAAAAGTATCTTTAAAGGGGAGATCATAAAATAAAAGAGAATTAAAACAGGCTATCCCATTAGCCATAAATAATAATGAACTTCTGCCACATGCTATGGATGACTGAGTGGACAATGTCAGACAAAAAGACTACATGTTGGACGATTCCACTTACATGAAATATTCAGAATAGGCAAACCAAGAGACAGAAAGTAGATTTGAAGTCAGTAAAGGCAGGGCCAGGGGAAAACTTCTGTTTTGGATAATGAAAAATTTTTAAAATAGTGGATGTGGGGTCTGGGGCTGTAGCTCAGTGATTGGAGCACTTGCCTCACAAGTGTGAAGCACTGAGTTCAATCCTCAGCACCACATAAAATCAAATAAAGATATTATGTCCATCTACAACTTAACAAAAAAGTGGTTATGGTTGTACAATACTGTGAATGCAATTTGTACACTTAAAATAATTAAGACAGCAAATTCTAGGCTTTCTCTATATTTATCACAACTTAAAAGTGAACACTGTAATATTACTAGAAACCACAAAATCATACCCTTCTAATGAGAAAATTGTGTGTCTTGCGAGTTTACAACTCTGTTTTTTGAAGAAACCCTAATAGGTATGGGGGTGCAACTGGATAGAAGGAACAGCTTCTAATGTCCAGGAGCACCATGGGGTAGCTATGGTTGATAACAATTGCACATTTCAAAATAGCTTGTAGAGTGGATTGTGAGTCTTTCTAACACAAGGAAATAATGTTGGTGGTGATGGGTATGCCAACCACCCCAACCTGACCATTACACATTGAAATTTCACACCCAATAAATATGTATAATTATGTGTCAAAAAAATTTCAAGATTTTTATGTATTAAGGGGAAAAAAATCCATGCCTTACATGTAAGCATATTACTTTGTGACCCTGTAAAACTATGAATATTGTTAAAGAAACTTACCAAATTTGCCAGGAGAGTACAGGATAGGAAAGAAAATGCTGGACTGAGAGTCTGGGAACTGAGTTGGGCCCTGCTCTGCCACTGCATTGGCTGGGGTTCCTGAAGATTATTTACTAATAGACTTCCCTGGGCTTGTTTCCTCATCCACAAAACAAAGGAACAGAGTCAGGTGTTCAGTTTTTGAAATACTATGACTCATACTTCTTACTGAATCGGAGGTTTTACAAATAATTGCTAATCCTTCAGCAGCTGAGAACACTGAACAGCCGGCCTTCTACTTTGGAATACCTGGTTAAATGATTAATTTATTCTCTTGCAATGAATACTTATCACACTACTTAAAAAATAATTTCCTGGCTTAATTCTTCCTGAGCACCATCAATTAGCCTGAAAAAATATGTTTGGAAGCTATGATGACAGTCTTTAGTTTGTATAACTCTTAAAAGTAAATCAGAGCCTACAGTACCTAGAAAAAAATGGCTGGAAAATAGCAGCTTTCAGTACACATCGGTTGGACTGAAAGAGGAAACTCACAGGGTTCTGGGTCAGAGAAAAGCATCTGGAGGGGCAGCCAGCTAGCTCCCAGAGACCCTGGGAGCTTTTTCCTTCTGGGCCCAATCTTGCTTGATCGCTGGCTCTGCTTCTCCCACAGGTCAGTCAGCAAGACCAGAGTCCCCAACTAAGTATTGTTAAGACGTTCAAGGTCCAGACAGAGAATGAGGTCAGGTATTCAAAAAGTATTTCATTCTAATAAAAGTTAATTTCAGGAAGGATACAAAAACGGTCTGAGTCAAGTTCACAGGACAGCAACACATCTGTCATAGTTCTATTGTTGTCTCAAAACAATAGTGACAAAACGAAAAATAAAGTCATCGGTGGGAAAACCCAGAAGCTAACTACTTTTACCAGTTCCCATACCAGAGGAAATAAAGTGAGATGGTTTAGACTAAAAATTGCCAAAAGCCAGCACGCCTTCTCTAGCTCAAGAGTTAAATGCAAACACCACTGAATAAGGATTTCATTCAAATACAAGCTTTTGAAAGAAAAAAAGACAAAAATAATTTTGAAGGAAAAAAAGACAAAAAAAAAAAAGGTTTTGAAGACACCTGCATTTTGGGTGAGAAAAGGAAAATAAACCTCCCACAAGTGAGTTAGGCTTAATTTATAATAACCCTAGGAGAGAAAAAAAAAAAAACACAAAAAAACCCCTCTAGATTTATCAGTTCTATTTGAGGTGGTATGGGGGAGTAGCTTGTAAGCTCACCATCACCTTCCTGAATCCTTTAAAAAATGTCAGTCACTCATATCAAAGTGTCACTACATACCTTGAATCCGAATTCCACCTTGTCTCTGTGGGATCTGGAGTTTTGACTTAGCCCTTCGAGGGGAGCTTCGGTTCCTCCACCCTCTGACCAGAGCACCCACCATGGTGGTCGACAGCATACTCTGGGAGTGGAGGTCCTGCTGGGGGTGGTGGCAGCCTACTCAGGCTGCCACTGGTGGGAGGATCCTGTCCCTGAAGGTGCTCCACCCTAGGCAGACAGGCCCGGGCAGTTCCTCTCACCTCTATCCTCCACCCACATCTCATCCTTCCCTGGGAGACCTCCCCGAGGAGGCCCAGGGAAAATCTGGGAGATGAGAAAAAACAGACAATAGCAAAAATAAACACAAGGGCTAGGAATAGAGGCCATCAGTAGAAGAAAAGTGTCAATTTTATAGAAGCACCAATCTCCTTTATATGAGGGATTGCTTTTGATTCTTTGCTTTTACTTAAAGAAGTCTAGTTTTTCAATATTCATAAACAACTGTGAGTGAGAGGTGGGTTGGGGCCTGTATCCATGAACCTATTTGTCTTTGCTCAGAACGATTCTCTCTTACACTGGAACCATCTTCAAGTAATTGCTTTTCCTGAAAGGAACCATTCTTCTACATAAACAGAACTTGTTTACAATATATGAAAGGTATTTCTAATGTTCTGAGTGTTCACTTCAAAAGTTCTATTGGCTTTTGAGAATAAGGAAAGTTAATACATTTAATAAAAATTCACAACCATGTAAACTCCCAAAGCTTTTTAAAAAATGAATTGCTTCCAAAGATCTAATAACTCTCCTGCTAGAGAGAAGGTGGCTCCTGAGGGACACCCATGTGGCACACTGCTCACAGATGCCCCCTACTGGTCAAAAGCCAGGTGCATGCTGGTGAGATAACAAGCAGTGCATCAAAGCTGTGGGAGTGCAAGTAGTTCTAGAGAGTTCTTGAATCCCTTGATGCATTCAGTCTAGGTGATGAAGACTAGGAGTGAATTAACTACAGGCAACCTTAGAGGTTTCTGCATTTACTGTCATTATGACTTTTATGATTACACACATGGAATGGTCCATATCTGGTTTCACTTTTTTCTCCCTTCTCAAGTTATACCTTATTTAATAAAATCAAGATTACTTCTGCAAGAGGCAGGAAAATTCTCCAAATCTCCTAAAATTGATCACATTTTTAAAAAGGCTATAGTATACTTCAAAACAGGGCTTTGATGACACACACTTTACATGGACACTTTACCTATTTATTTGGTTGCCATTTCCTTTATTATTTTGATCTTCTTGAAATTTAGGAAAATTGTGGGATCCTTGTAGATAGAGGGGAAGTTAAAATAGGATGGGAATTTAAAGGAAGCTGTCAGCTCTGTTTCCTCACTCCCCAACCTCAGGCTGGGATTTAGGCAATGCACAATCCTGGAGCGGGTAGCATTTGAGGGGAGGTACAAGCCCTGTTTTTCCTTGTGGGGCTCATTTCCTTCCCTTCTGGAGTGGGGTCTCCCCTTTTCATGGACAGATCCTCTGCCACAGAAGACTGAGCTGAGCTCTGAGGGGGTCAGGGAAAGCTGCTCATGAGGCAATGCTCCCTACCTTCCAGGGGAAAGGGCAAAGATGCCTCCAACGATTTCAGTTTCCTGTCACACCCAGAGTCACAAAGACAGGCTGGACCTGCCTTCTGCTGGGGCCACTCCCTGCAAGAGTTGGGCAGCCTCCAGGGAAGGAGGGCAGGAGAGTCAGGATAGGGAGCAACAGAGATCCCAGGCACAGCAGGCCCAGTGTTGCGCCATAGGACAGGAACAGAGGGCAGGAACTGGGCTGCCCATCTACCTGGAATCTCTGTAAACTTTCTGTCAATTGTAGGAGATGGAATGAGCTGGGAATGGGAGGTGTTGGGTTCTAGGAGAGGTTCTCTCAAGATTGTCAGCCCCTTCCCAGGGTAAGGTTGCAGAAAAAACCCAGTGATGCTGGGTGAAGGATCAGGGAGGTGAAGGACCAGGTATCGAGGCCCTGAAGAACTATAAATACTGCCACGGGGCCCTTGGAGGTCTTGATCATTTCCACTGCCACATATCTGAGAGTCTACCCCCAAGGCACTAATCAGAAATCCAAGGTGGGTGGCATAGGGCTTGTAGACAGAGCCATTTTGGAAGCACAGTCAACTGCCCAAATTTAGACACTGAGACCCCCTGCAGAGCCATTGTTAATGGTCACCAAGGGATTATGAAAGCATGCAAGGGAGGAGCCAGCAGAAGCCTCACATACAATTCCCAGCCCTCACCTGGGTTTCCCACCCAGCATCTGTTCCCTATTCCCTGGGACCCCAGGATAGCACTTCTCTCTGCTGCCATCACTGCTCTCTGGTAGCTTGTCTTACTCAACCAGCTCTCCCTTAGCTCCCTGGGTATCAGAAACACCTTACGGAACACAGCTTCTCAAGGCTGGCCTGAAATGGCTTCTCCACCAACGTTCAAGGTGGTGCAGGGAGTCTACATGTTCTAAAGCGTCCACATTTTCTTACATTGCCAGCCTGGCTTTGATCCAAGGATGTTATGAAGATACTAGATGGGGCTCCTCAAAGCTAGGAATCATGGCCTTTATCATTGCTGTGTCTAGCATAGCTTATGCAGCCCACCCAACACTGTGGCCAGGAGTCCTGCAACACCCACCCTCATCTCTATGCCCACCAGGCTGCCGACACTCATCCCTCCATGATGCCTGCTTATTTGCTGCTTCTCCCAACACCGTGACTGCAGGTGCCACCCACTAGCATCACCTTGCCTCTGCTCCACCCAGGCCGTCTCCGTATTCTCACAGTTCACCTGTTTGTCACATTTTGGCCCAGAACACCATCTGTGACGGCAGCAGTGTCCTGACCCTCCTATCCCACAGAGAACGACTCCCTCTTCGCTGCAGATGTCCCAGGCCCCGCATGCTGCTGAAGAGGCGCCTGTGTGTGATCCTGGGTTCAGCACCCAGCACTCTGCTGTCCTGAGCTGGCCAGTGGAAGCAGGTGGACACTCTGTGTCCCAGGTTTTCCCCCACAGGAAGCTGAGCAATGACTGCGACTGCTGTCACTGAGAAACGTGGTCAGGAAGAGGAAGAGGAGGAATGTCCGGCCTGTGAGGTCAACACCACCCTTCCCAGCTCGTAGGAACGTCCTTCCTCCAACAGACCCCAGCACAGGCGAACTGTGTTCTTCCACAGAGGTGAGGGAGGCAGCTGAGCAGTGAGCTCATGATGTCACTTTCCCCCGCCTCGTGAACAGGGACACACTGAGAAAGGAAACATACATTTTCTTTAGACAGGATATCTAGGAAACCAGTCATCCTTAAGGCTGCCTAAAGACCAATACGACTCACAATAAAGTGTGCAAGTAATTCTAGAAAGTTCTTGAATCCCTTCAATGTACCTCCAATTTCCCATGGTGGCTGTGAGTTACCAACGGTCCTCTAAACCTCATGAACAGAAATACTGTCCCTGCCCACCCTCCACAGTGCCCTTTTGCTTCTTCGTCATCTCAGCACCTAATGTCGTTCTGGGCATGTGAGAACACCAGGCAAATGCTAACTGATGGAACACGTGTCCAGCTGCGGGTACCTGGTTGTCGATTGTGACAACATGCACTGAGCCATTGGCATTAAGCAGGACTTCCATCTTTGTAACAAATACTTGACCTCCTGCTATGGCTTCAGGAAGGAGTTGCTGGGACAAGGGTGGGGCCCTGTGGGAGGATTTCCTCACCAGTCCTGATGTTTTCCTCTGTCTGGCTGGGGCTCCAAGAGCTCCTGGTCTCTACTCAGTCCCCGACATGCACTGCTCCTGCAGGCAGGAGTCAGGAGGCAGGTTGGCAAGTGTTTGAAAAAAACCAACATCATGCAGTCATACTGTTTTGCTCATCCTGCCCACAGGTGGCCCATGTTTTGTTTTACTTCCTAATGCCCGAAGTTGACACATGCAAGCTCTGAGTCTGTGTGGGGAGAGCTGACCCAGTTCAGCCTACTTGGTGGGAAGGCTCCAGATTCAGAGTTCAGTACGTGGATGCCCACCTGCCCACAGACCTAGGACACGACCTCCAAGTCAGTAATGAAGTTTAGTCTCCACTTGCCTTACTCCTGTGTTTCCAACTCTCCAAGTGGTTCAAACTCTGGGTAGGGGGGAAAGGTCTATTGCTCTTAACCCAAGTCCCAACATCTGGCAGACTGGCTCCTGGACATGGCATTCGAGGAACAAAATAACTCCTGAGATGGATGCTTCTGGCAAAGGCTGGACTGTAAATGGGAGCTATTTGTTTTACTTTGGTGATTTATAGCAAACTGTTTGGTGCCACCGTCAGCTTTTATAGCCTCAAAGCTGGTTTTCACTGTGACCTGGTGAGCAGCTCTGGTGCAATTTTTGCTTTGGCAACTGACTCAGCTAGTGTGATCTTGCCACCAATGAGTGGCTCTTTTCTGTGTCAGGCGTGCAGGCACAAGGCTGGGACAAGCATGACGAGGCCTCATACCATAAGCAGATGGTAGATGGCTTCAGCAAGGGCTGCTTAGCCTGGTGGTGAAGTAGGGGTGGCTTTACAAGGCAGGTGACCATGGCTTGCCCTTGACCTCACAGGGGCGAGGGCTTCTTAAGTGGGTGTACTAAGGCAAACAGTCAACTCTAGGAAAAGGAATTCTTGTTGTTTACAGGCTTTTTTAGACATTGGGGAAGGAACAATATGGCAATTTCTATGCACACCACAGAGTGAGGGCCTAGCTTTAAATTTTTACTGCCAGGCTAAGCCACAATGCTGGATTAGCTATGCACATTCCATTCTGCACTCAAGGCCAAGAGGACATTGAAGAGGGGCCAACTTCAGATCCAGATGGCTCCTCCACAGGTTGCAGTCTCCCCATCCCATGGGGCCTCACACCAGCTCTAGATCTCTGGGTTCTCTCATACTGATACCAGAGACTCAGCTGTGGACTTGGCAATGGTCTTCGGATGGAAGAATTACATTTAGCTTTGCAGAGCTCACTGTTTCAGGGGATGGAAAATAGAGCCTGCTTTCTAAATTTGGAGGATATGAAGCCAATGGTGTCCGTAGGGTTCTCAACACAAAAAGCATGGAGAAAATTCAACATTTTAATTTTTTTAGTGGAAGAAAGTGAAAAGAAAAGATGAGGCACAATCATTTCTCTACGTGCTAACCATGGCATGGGCTAAGTTGTTTTGAAGTGGATGTTGGTACAAATTCACCCATGCACCTCCCAAACTCCCATGTGCCATGTATATGGTCCTCAGCATTGGGAGCCGTCACACACACGGGAAGTGTGGGGAGAATACCAACATGTGGGTGGTTTCCACTCATACAAATTAATCCCTGAAAAGTCTATTTGTAAATTAATGTAGAATTGGATTCTCATACACACAAACACGACTCTCTAGAGATGTTTGTTAGCTCCCAAGGGCGTCTCCTCTTCCTCTGCCCAGATGGTGGGAAAAGTACCCATCAAACCTGCCCATCTAAGATGACTTCTTGATAGTCACTGCATCTTCTCCAGCGGTAGCCCTTCCCTTCTGTTCTCTTTGAGGGTAGAAATCACCAATAGGTTATCTGTACAGACCATCTTCATCTCTTCTCCAGCTCACTGCAGTATGGGTCCCCCTCCTCCACAACCATGCCTTCACAGCTGTGGAAGATGGCTCTCTCTGGTTCAGCTGCATGTATCAGTCTTCTACTCACATAACTCTTGGCAGCATCTGAAGCTTTTGGACACTGCTTTCTTTCTGAAGCACTAGTTTCCCTTGGGGACCGTGGACCCCTCTAATCCTGTTCCTCTTCCTCTGCTGACGTTGTCAGTCTCCCTCGCAACATCAGCCAGTGAACTTGGCAGTGACTCATTGGTACAGTCAGCCCAAACATCTGAGCACCAGACTGGTATGCCCAAGCGACTGCTCCAAGACTCAGCTTTGAGATCTTATAGGAAACTACAATGAAATACACCCAAAATGAAATACAATATTCCTCCCAGACTGGGCCCTCTTCCAGTGGCTGCCACTATCCCTTGTGGGGTTCTGCCAGTCAGAAATTTTGGAGCTGGACTTTCCATTTTTTCTCCTTCACTCCAGATAGTCACATCATTACTGCCTCCACCCAACTTTCTTACTTCTTAGTCTCTCATATGGCACTTACTTTTCTCCATCTCCACCCTGGGCATCTTTCATCTGTGCTAGTTTAATGGCCACATAAATTTTCTCCTGGAAGAGGCAGAATGATCACATCATGATCTTCCAAATTGCAAATGTGATGTCACCCCATCCTTATCCCAGCCATTGAAGACTCTTGCATGCCTGTTCATTTCTTCTAGGGTAAGAATCAACACCTTTAACCTGGCCTCTGATGTCCGCCATGTCCCAGTCCCTGCCTCCTTGTTAACCTTACAGGCCTTCTACCCTGGACCACTCCAGACCTGTTACTCTTTTCTAAGTTTTTCCAAGACTCATCCCTTCTCCACATTGCTTTTCTGCCCAACTGCAGCTACTGCTGATCTTTATATCTCAGCTTTGGCATCACCACCCCAGATGTGGCCTGCGTTTTTTCCTTTCTAGCATTTATAATTTATAAATTATAAATTTATAAATTATAAATTTATAATTTATAATTTATTAATTTTCCTTTCTAGCATTTATAATTTATAATGACTATTGCCCCGTAGCTATCTCCCCTATAGTCCAGCCTATAGTAGTGATGATAAAGGGCATGTATAATTTTTGCCCACATCAAATTCCTAGAACCTAGATAGGTGCCTGGCATAGAGTACAGACTCAACGAACCTTGTAGAAGGAATGAATGAGCAACTATCATGCACTGGAGACTTTGGTATAATTAGTGTAGAAGATATTTCTGTCATTGCTGTTGTAATTTTTAAAAAATATGCTATTGTTTATAACCAGACATTAAGTCCTGGTAAAGAAAAGCAGCCCATAATTATCAAATCATTCCCATGGGAAAACATAATCTGTTTTATGATACTACTTCATTTTATGGGTTCTTCAAAGGCAGCACTTTGGTGAAAAGTGAGATGCTCATATTTCTGTCCTACTTGGACTGAACACTCAGACCTTTGCTCCTAGAAATGCTGGACTGCTGAACACAGCCCTGAAGCTCAAGGAATTTAATGACCAAATAACTTGTGGCAGCTAAATATTCATTATAAGATTAAAACATAGATTAAAATATATTTTAAAAACTGTTACACTTGTACCTTAAGAACACAGCAACTTAGAAATAGAGGCCAAACATTTTACTTAAAATACTATGAAAATGATTTGCACTTACTTCTCTATATCAAAGGAAGACTAAACTATGTTATGTTACTATGGCACCTACACTTACATAGGCAATTTAATAAGTATTTAATATTGATGTTGTAGAAAATTGTTCATTGATATTTTTGTCCTTTCTTTTTTTTCAGGAATTTATTACTTACTTTTTCAGAAATAAATGGTGAGGAGTTTAGATGAATTGCCAGCTTATAGTTAGTTAGTATTCAGAGATTTCAGGTTTTAAAAGCTCCATTATCAACAACAAACTCATATGATAAAACCCAGGCTCTTCAGCCACATTGAAAAGCCACCTGGAAAGGTTTTGCCTTTAATTTCTATACTCATTCATTGGCGCATGCATGGTTAGAACCAGATTCCATAAAGACCTAAGCATCTGGCAATTGGAAATAAACTTCTGCTTTAGCAAAACCTTTGTTTTTTGGCCATTCTACCCTGAAATTGGAACCTATAAAATTTCAAAACTCTACATCAGATTGTATAGAACCTTCAGCCACAGAATGTGCCAACATCTCTCTTTCTCTCTTTTGAACAGAGTATGCGGCTTAATTACAAGGCACTGATTGACTGGGATTAGCCTTTATCTCTGCCTGCACAAAATTAATTCCTACCACTTCCATTAATTAGATGGAGTCGAGATGGGCAATTTGGGATGAACCTAGCACAAAAACTTCTGTGTACTAGGGCATCCAAAGTTGATGTGGATCTGTTAAGAATTCCTGTTTGTGGGGCTGGGGTTATGGTGCAGTGGTAGCGTGTTCGCCTGGCATGTGTGAGGCACTGGGTTCGATCCTCAGCACCACATAAAAATAAAATAAAGATATTCTGTCTGCCTACAACTAAAAATAAATGTTAAAAAAAAAAGGAATTCCTGTTTGTGTACAGAGAGCTATTGATGGCACTAAGAGTTTGACTCTCCTCTTTACTTTATAGAACCACTGAAGCTTACCTAGACACTGGGGAATTAACCCATCATTGGGAATAGTTTTGAAACACTTGGCTTACATAAAAAGTGGGAAAATCATATTTATCTTTTTTTTTCTTTTTGGTGCTGGGGATAGAACTCAGGCTCTCACATATGCAAAGCATTCCCAGCCCCTCATATTTACTTTTTTTTGACCACATTTTGTCTTTATGCATCAGATAATACTCATACTAACATTCAATATAAGTACTAGTTGTATTAAAGACAAGGAAGTGAATTGAAAAGCCCTTGTATGGCTTCCTACTTCACTGTTGCTTAAAATATTTGCTTCCATAGGTTTTGATTAGTGAATAATTGGCTATGTGCCTTTTCTATTGAACAGAATTTGGGTAATCTCAAATAGGAGTTTTATCCAGTAAACTCCTCCTTGACCGGATCTCCTTTTGGCCTCCCAGTGTTCCATCCCTAACCCTTAATGCCCCTGGAGGTCTTCCTCCATCCTTTCTCTTCTACTGCAGCTAACGGCTCCCAAGTGCAGTCCCAAACCTGAAGGTAGCAAGGATGCAGTTGCACATAATTTTAAATGGTTGTAGTTATTTCTATTAACAAAATTATATAAAAGGCAGTATTGCAATAAACCATCTAGGGATTAAGCACATTAATCAGTTATGTTTCAAGTTAAATTGGAAAGTAGACCTCAGACATCAGATTTCAGAATTTAGAATTTCTGTACCAACACAGACAGCATTCTACATGAGGGCCAAGTGCCAGGTGTTGGGAACAGCACAGGTGGGTCCTCTATCCCACGGTATGTAGCCTGATCTTGTATATTTTCTTTTGTATCATACTTTGCATTATAACAACTTTATTTGTACTATTTTTTAATTTTCAACTCATCTATATGTTCTGTGTATTTGATATTTATATCTTTAAGACGTGTTTATGTAGTTTTATTTTTACTATTTAGTTTCATCTTCTTAGATTTAAATAATCCTTAGTGCTTATTCTCTCACTAAGAAAAGTAAGTTTTATTATTAAAGAGGTCAAAATCAAGCTATCTCAAGAAGGAGTCTTGGTTCTGCCCCGCATGGCCTTAGGTAAGTTTCTGAATCCTGTAAATTTGCCCACTGTGGACCACTAAATGGTGCAAATGGAGAGTGACTGAGGGGGACAAGAAGGAGGGCCAGAAGACCTCATTCAGGAGCTGTTAATGCAAGGTGGTTGAGGAGAAATGGTCAAGTTCATGCAAAGAACTTCCCCTACACTGGCATACACACTGAGCTCCCAAATCGTTGCCTGAAGTTACTCAGTGTTTCTCTGGTGGCCCGCTACATAAATTCACATCAAAGTTTGGAATTCCCCACCACATTTTTCAAGCACCAAACCATGCCCAACTTCTGTGCACCTCTCCTAGAGAACAGTTAAGGTATAATCTGGCATTATGCAACTTGAAAAAAAGTGAGGCCCAGATGCCATGAATGGATAGCTGGATACCATTCTCAGATGCGCTCTGCTAACTCCCTGTCAGCAGGCTGATTATGAGTCAAGGAAGAGAGGTTGGACTCTGAGCTCATCATCATTAAAGTAAAACAACAACTTTCCAGATTCCTCAAGAGATAAGGAGGTCTGCCTAAGTGAACTTTCTGGTAACTTTTGGGGTTAACCATATAAACTTCTTTGAACTCTTGTTAATTCTTTTTTTTTTCTTACTAAACTGGGTCAAGCAAGTTCCCACCTCAGTATGTAAGTACAGTATCCAAATTATAATTTAACCTTCCTCTGATGATTCAGACTTTTGTTCTGCCTCAGAGTTAACTCCATGAACAATGAGCTGACTCTGGACTCCAGGAAGATAGATGAGGGAGCCAAGTTTAATGAAGACTGATAGGATGACACACATCAGGTTTCTCTTCTTTCCTTAAATAAATTTCTCATGTTTGGTACTGTGTGTGGGTCATGGGAAAGAGGATTAGATGTTCTTTTATAAATGGAGTGGAGGAGAAAAATAATACTTCAAGGGCTTTGGCTTACTAAAGTTTTACTCTCTGATAGGAGTATGTAGTATCTTGGAATCAAGTGAGCTGTCAGTGTTCTTGGATATATTTAGGCATGGGATAGCATGCATTGGCTGTAGACAGGCAGAAGAAAATGATCTTTGTCTCTTGGGATCTCTATCAGGATCATCATCTAAGCCCTTAGGGGGTCCTCCCATTACTGGGATGGGAATGAGTTTGCTATAGCTTCACAGAGGTCACAAATCACACAGAACGTTTTAAAATGATGCAGTACTAGAGAGCTCTGCATATATTTGAAGAAAACAAAAATCTAATAGAATGGGGCTTACCTTAAACTTTTTTGGAACCTGTATTCATGATGATTTGTAGTTTTAGAATGGGTGCGAAAGGCTAATTTTCTATGGCATCAGGACTGCATATAAATGCCAAATTCCTATTCCCAGACCTAAATTATGTAATCAAAAATAGAGCATCTGAACTGCATATCAAATAGTCTTGCTTTTTTTGCAAACCATGAAAAAAATCAGTTTCAATGTTTGAAGTCAGCGTTTGTATACATAACGCAACCAACCGTGACTGCCAAACACAATAATTAAATGCTTTAACAAGTGAGAAATCTTGCCAGAATATGTAATTTAAGGGGCAAGATAAGTGGAGAGTTGATATGCAACAGAAAAGCCTGGATTATTTAATTCAGCTGAGGGTCTACCTGCAGAAACATTCAAAGAAAATAAGAGCATCCAAAGAGGCTGGTTATTTACTGTATCTTCCTGTTTATCTATAAATGATGCTCTTTCTTCCCACCCAAACTTGAAAACTGAGGCCACCCCATCTTCCTGTCATTCTACAACCAACCTGTGTGGAAATGAAAAAACCCAAAACCATATTTTTTTTCCCAGTCCTTCACTTATCAACTAACTTTTTATATCTTCTTGTTTCATGTAAACACTAATATTGGTAAAATAGAGCATCAATTGAATACAGGCCTATAATAACAATGAGGAACTAATTAGGTCTTTTCAAAGGATTCAAATTCTGGGATAATAGTGAAAGCATCCTCAAGATCAATGTTCACTCATATCCACAATAAAATGACAGACATGCCCTCTAGCTTCTCCCAGGAACTAAAAGGTACAAAGGAAAAAGCAGAGAAGGGAACAGCAACTACTTCAAAGCACCTAGCAACACTGAGGCAGCCACAATGGCCAGGCCAGGCCATGCAAAAACCAGGCTCCAATATCCTCCACACCATAAGGGTCACCTGAGCAGAGAGGGTCCTTGCAGAGCTTTAAAAGGTGAGTTGAAAGAGAAGTGAAAGACCTCTACAATGAAAATTACAAAACCCTAAAGAAAGAAATCAAAGAAGATCTCAGAAGATGGAAGGACCTCCCATGCTCCTGGATAGGCAAAATCAATATAATTAAAATGGCCATACTACCCAAAGCGTTATACAGATTCAATGCAATCCCAATTAAAATCCCGGAGTCCTTTTTTATAGAAATAGAAAAGGCTATCATGAAATTCATATGGAAAAATAAGAGACCGAGAATAGCCAAAGCGATTCTGAGCAAGAAGAGTGAAGCAGGAGGCATTACAATACCAGACCTGAAACTTTACTACAAAGCAATAGTAACAAAAACGGCATGGTACTGGCACCAAAATAGGCAGATAGACCAATGGTATAGAATAGAAGACACAGAGAGTAATGCACATAAATACAACTATCTCATACTAGACAAAGGAG
>PVHX01007284.1:79315-92827 GCA_004024805.1 Geosciurus inauris | reverse complement strand
GAGAAAGAAAAATGAGTTATTAAGCCACAAAAAGAGCCGGGCGCGGTGGCTCAAGCCTGTAATCCCAGCACTTAGGGAGGCTGAGACAGGAGAATCGCGAGTTCAAAGCCAGCCTCAGCAATGGTGAGGCGCTAAGCAACTCAGTGAGACCCTGTCTCTACATAAAACACAAAATAGGGCTGGGGATGTGGCTCAGCAGTTGAGTGCCCCTGAGTTCAATCCCCAGTACCAAAAAAAAAAAAGCCACAAAAAGATGTGGAGGAAAAGTAATGCATACTGCTAAGTGAAAGAAACCAGTCTTAAAAGGCTACATATATATGGTTACAACTGTGTGACATTCTGGAAAAGGCCAAACTATAGAGGTAGTAAAAAGATCAGTAGTTGCCAGGAGTTTTTGGGAAGGTAGAGCTGAATTAGCAAAATACAGAGGATTTTTAGGGCAGTGAGACTACCCTGTATGATATTCTAATGGTAAATACAGAGCCGGGCGTGGTGGCACATGCCTGTAATCCCTGCACTTTGGAAGGCGGAGACAGGAGAATTGTGAGTTCAAAGCCAGCCTCAGCAACGGCGAGGTGCTGAGCAACTCAGTGAGACCCTGTCTCTACATAAAACACAAAATAGGGCTGGGGATGTGGCTCAGTGGTTGAGTACTCCTGAGTTCAATCTCCAGTACCAAAAAAAAAGTAAATACATGTCATTATACATTTGTTCAAACTCACAGGATGTATAATTCCAAGAATGACTCCAATGGGTAAATGATAATGTACTGTATATTTTAAAAAGCTAGAAAGAGGGGCTGGGATTGTGGCGCAGTGGTAGCGTGCTGGCCTAGCATGCGGGAGGCACTGGGTTTGATCCTCAGCACCACATAAAAATAAAACAAAGATATTCTGTCCACCTACAACTAAAAAATAAATATTAAAAAAAAAAAAGCTAGAAGGAATTTTAAATGTTTCACCATAAAGAATTGATGAATGTTTGAGGAAACAGATTATGTTTAATCTGATTTCAACATTATACAAGGTGTCTATGTATTGAGATACTACATTGTACCCATGAATATGCATAATTTTTTTTCTTTTTTCTTTTTTTTTCTCTGTGTGTGTGTATGTTTGTGTGGTATTGGGGGTTGAGTCCAAGGGCTTGCACATGCTAGGCAAGGGCTCTATCACTGAGTTATATCCCCAGCCCTTTTTTTTGTTTTGTTTTTTTCTGATATGGAGATTGAACCCAGAGGCCCTCTACCACTGAGCCACAACTCTAGCCCTTTTTAAATTTTTATTTTCAGACAAGCTTTTACTAAAAGTTGCCCAGGCTGGCCTTAAACTTGCAGTCCTTTTGTAGCTGGGGGAGCCATCATGCCTGGCTGTTTTTGTCTTTTTTTTAAGTTTGGTTCTCACTTTATTGTTCAGTCTGGCCTCAAATTCCTGGGCTCAATCCTCCTGCCTCTGCTTCCTGGGACTATAGGCCATTAGGCCCAGCTAATATGTACAATTTTTACATTTTCACAAATCATTTATTTATTTATTTATTTATAGATGGACACAATTTTTAAATTGAACCCAGTGCCTCACACATGCGAGACAAGTGCTCTAACACGGACCTACAACCCCAGGCCCCACGAATCAGTTTTAAAAATTTAATGTAAATTTAAAAGAAAAAGAGTGAACCCTAGTGTAAACTATGGACTTCAAATAATAATAATAGTATGTCAATAGTGGCTAGTCAGTTGTAACAAATGTACCACACTTATATGAGATGATAAACTGAGATCAGAAAGCAGGAAATAATATGGGAACTCTACTTTCTGCTCAATTTTTGTAAACTTGAAACTACTTTAAAAAATAAATACTTTTGATTTTAAAAAGGAAAGGAGTGTTATTAACTGTAAAACCTTTGAAATTGTTCAGAAGTTTTAAAAAAAAGTAATCAGTTCTTCAGGTAGCAGCAGAGAGTGTTTGGGTTTTGGGGTCAGTATTTGGTTTCCAGATCCTGATGAGAAACCAAATACTGATGAAAGCGACAACTTATTTCATAAGGTTGTTATAAAACATAAATGAGGGAACACAATAAAACACTTATGCTAGTTGTCTATAAATGTTAGCCATTATTCATTGAACCTTCTTCTCTACCACCCAACACTCATGATTAGGATTAATAAAAATATCTCATTAAACCTTGTTTTGTTTTCTGTTTTTAGTCCTTTAATTTCATTGTAATTATAGTATATTAATTTTCTATGATTGCTGTAACGAATTCCCACAAACTTGGTGGATTAAAACCTCCAGTTCTGGAGGCCCAAAGTCCAAACTCAAGGTTTTGGCAGGACAGCGTTCCCTCTGGAGGAGACTACTTCCTTGCCTCTTACCCCTCCCACCCTGGTTGGTCCCAGAGGTTCCTTGGCTTGTTTCTGTGTCACTCCCATTTGTGTGTGGTGGTGGTGGTGGGGGGCTACCGAGGATCAAACCCAAGGGCACTCTACCATTGAGTTACCTCTCCAGCCATTTTTACTTAATTTTTAGACAAGGTCTTGCTAAATTGCTGAGGCTGGTTTAGAACTTGTAACCTTTCTGACTTGGCCTCCCAAGTCACTGGGGTTACAGGCATGTGCCACTGCATGAGGCCATCACTCTTAATTTCTGCCTCTATAGGCATAAATTTCTCTTGTGTCTGTCTTCTCTGTGTTCTATGGACAAATCCTTTTAGCCCTGTTACCCACCCCCTACATATAGCCTTTGAGGATGACATAGTCTTCCACAGTCTTGGGTAGGAACCCAACGTCCACTTAGAATATTTGAATTCATGAGAAAATGAGATAAAAGTTCAAAATGCTCTAGAACTTTGTATTAGTCAGGATTCTCTAGAAGAACAGAACCAACAGGATATGTTTATAGGTATGATTATAAAAAGGGAATTTATTAGGTTGGCTTACACAACCAGAAGCTGGAGAGTCCCACAATGTCTGCAGATTGAAGAGCTGGAGGAACCAGTAGCTGCTCAGTCCAAGAAGCTGAAGCCTCAGAACAAGAGGGATCAATGATGCAGCCCCAGCCCAGGATTCAAGGCCTGAAAATTTCCTGGAGAGTCACAGGACAGAGTCCACTTTCAAGGAGTGAAGGTGCCGGAGATGGATGCTCTCAGGTGATTATATCAGCAATCAAGGACACAATATCTTTATTTTATCCATTTAGTTGTACAAGGACACAATACCTTTATTTAATCCATTCAAAGCCCAGGTGGTGGCGCAAGCCTGTAATCTCAGCATTTAGGGAGGCTGAGACAGGAGAATCATGAGATCAAAGCAAGCCTCAGCAATGGTGAGGCGCTAAGCAACTCAGTGAGACCTTGTCTCTACATAAAACACAAAATAGGGCTGGGGATGTGGCTCAGTAACCCTGAGTTCAATCCCCAGCACCAAAAAACAAACAAACAAACAAAAAAACCCAAAAATCCCCAACACCAAAAAAAAACCCCAAGAATCCATTCAAGAAGAAAAATCGAGCTTGTATTTGCTGCTGCTTTCTTGTTCTTCCAGCTTTTTGTTCCATTCAAGCCTCCAACCTATGAGACTATGCTGCCCACACTTAGGGTGGGTCTCCACCTCAGTTCACTGTCCCACATGCCAATCATTCCTAGAAACACCCTCGCAGAGACACCCAGAAGCCTCTTAATCTTTGGCATCTCTTAATCCAATCAGTTGATTATTCAGGTTAACCATCACAAACTTCTACAATCAACCTTTTCTCTTAGTTTTCTTTGAAATAATTTGAAATGTTTTATTTAAAAAAATTCAATAACAGTAATAGGTTACCTAGAAATCTCAAACAAATGTACATATATACTTTGGTATACAAAAACACCTCTTGGGGCTCTTTGCATGTCTTTTCTCATTGTTTACTTTCTCAATTCCAGTGTCATTTCTCTGATGGTGTCTAAACCACTACCTGGTGCCTGTCTCATTCTCAGCCACCCCTCACTCCTTTCATGGCCCTTGTTTCTAACCAGGCCTACCCTCTAATACACGGGCAAAAATCTGTGCGGATTTATTCCCCTCCCCTTACACCTCCTTTCCCCCTCCTTCCTGCCTTTCTATATTCCTTTCTTTCTTTTCACATTCTTTGCTTGTTTGTTTGTTTGTTGTGTGTGTCTGTGTGTGTGTGTGTGGCCATTATTTTTTTCTCCTACCCAGAACAGCTGTGCTTTTTGTACATGCTTTTCCAAAGAATGAACAAGTGATGAAAGAGTGAAAGTTTCTTCCTTTCTTTTCTCCTGCCCCTAAGAGTAAAGGAGGTAAAAATCTGATGCACATCTTTTCAGGTATTTTTCTATACTTTTATTATGTAAATATATATGTACAGGCTGGGCCTGTTCTCTGATGTTAGGGACTACTAGCTGGGGAACTTGCGTATGTTTCCATTCAATAATGTCTATGTGATACATACAAATATATCTCAATCTTTTTTTTTTTTCAGTATTGAGAATTGAACCTTGGGCCTCAGACATGTTAGGCAAGCACTCTACCTTTAAGTTATGACCCTCAGCCCTTATTAAATTTTATTTGAGTCAGGGTCTCACTAAGTTCCCCAGTCCACCTTCAAACTTAAGATCTTTCTCTATCAGCTTTCTGAGTAGCTAAGGTTACAGGCAGGCACCGCAGTGCTCCGCAGAAATACATATCATTTTCCCCCACATTTTTTATTGGTGTATTATTATAGTTGTACATAATGATGGGATTTGTTGTTACACATTTATACATATACACAATATAACAACATAATTTGGACAATATCACTCCCCAACACTTCTTCCCTCCTTCCCCTTCTCCCAACCCTTGATCCCTTTTCTCTACTGATCTTCCTTTGATTTTTCATTAGATCCCCCCGCCCCCGCACCTTTCTTTTCCTTTTTCCTCTCTAGCTTCTACATATGAGAGAAAGTCATCTCATTCTTTTAAACAGCTACATTGCAGAGCTGAGATTGTAGTTCAGTGGCAGAGTGCTTGCCTCGTACACATGAGGCACTGGGTTTGATCCTCAGCATGATGTAAAAATAAAGATATTATGTCCATCAACAACTAAAAAATATTTTTTTAAAAAGCTACATTGTGGGCTGGGGTTATGGCACAGTGGTAGCGTGCTCGCCTAGCATGCAGGAGGCACTGGGTTCGATCCTCAGCACCACATAAAAATAAAATAAAGATATTGTGTCCACCTACAACTAAAAAATAAATATTTAAAAGAAAAGCTACATTGTATTTCATTCTTTATTTTTAATATTTTTAGTTGTACAAGGACACAATACCTTTATTTTATTTATTTTTATGTGGTGCTGAGGATCAAACCCAGTGCCTCATATGTGCTAGGCAAGCACTTTACCACTGAGCTACAACCCAGCCCTACATTGCATTTCATTTTTTCAGATTTTTAACCATTTCCTACTTATGATCATTTATTATGCCCATGTATTTCATCACTGTAAAATAAGTGTAGACCTTTCATAGACAAATGGTGTTAATTCTCTAATATAGGACTACCAATCTTATGTTCTTCGGATGAATGCTATTTTGACATTTCAGTTCCTAATAGCTTTCTGCTTCTGAAACTATTTTGAGATTTAATAAACAATGTCAAAGATCAGGTTCTACACAGTTTCTTAGCTGTGATTCTCAAAGCTGGTCCATGGCTCTCTACCAGCACATGAGCTATTTTTAAACAGTCTGTGAAGAGATGAGTATAGAAACTGAGCATACACATTTAGAAACTTAGCAATTTGACAGCAATAATATATCTGTTTAGTAAGAAAAATTTGACCTTGTACACTATATGTATTTCTCTTTTATATTTTTCTGGTAATTCATTTTCATTGTATTTTATAGGAATATCAGACTGTGATTGAAAAAGAAAGTCCTTCAACATAGTTTGAGACACAGTGCTCTAGAGTTCTTGGTAAATACTTTATTCTTTCTGATTGTATATTCAGTCAGAATATTCCTGTCTTCATTTCAGAAGTGAGAATGTTTCATAATTCAGTAGCTTCTTTTTCTCAACTTCAATTTAAAGTGTAAGTTTTTGAATTGATTTTTTAAAAATATTTTTTAGTTGTAGGTGGACACAATATCTTTATTGATTTATTTTTATGTGGTGCTGAGGATCAAACCCAGTGCCTCACGCATGTAAGGCAAGTGCTCTATCACTGAGCCACAATCCCAGCCCCATTGAATTGATTTTACAGGTAAGAAATCTCTTGGTTCACTTAAGTTTCCCCTGATTTTAGATTTTCATTGGTTTCAATTTAATTAGTGCCACCTCTATTTCTGGGCTTCCTTTTTCCAAAGGAAAAGGTCTAGATTTACCTACCTGCTAGATCTACCTAACTGCCAGATCTTGCCTACTTTGCGTGCGTGCATGCCTGTGGTGTTGAGAATCTAACCTAGCTTGGGCCTTGTGTATGCTAAGCACATACTCTATCACTGAGCTACACCCCCACCCTAAAAAGTCAATTTTTTTTTAAAGGAGTTGCAAATTCACTTTCCTTTTTTTCCCTTTTTTTCTGTACCGAGGGTTGAACCCAAAGATGCTCTACCACTGAGCTACATCCCCAGCCCTTTTTATGTCTTTTTTTAAAAATATTTTTTATAGTTGTAGATGGACACAATATCTTTATTTTATTTATTTTTATGTGGTGCTGATGATCAAACCCAGTGCCTCATGTATGTGAGGCAAGTGCTCTACCGCTGAGCCACAATCCCAGCCCCCTTTTTATTTCTTATTGAGACAAGGCTCACTAAATTGCTCAGGTTGGCTTTAAACTCTCAATCCTCTTGCCTCAGGCTCTAAAACTGCTGGAATTACAGGTATGAGTCACTGTGCCTGGATCTAATCTGTGCTTTAAAGCATTTGAAATCATTTAAACATTGGCATGTTTTCTACTTTTTAATTATTTTTTTCTACTATTGAATTGTTTCTTCATCTCCTCCTCCTTCTTCTAATACTGAGGATTGGACGCAGGCACACTTTGCCACTCAGCTATATCCCCAGCTCTTCTTATTTTTTATTTTGCGACAGGGTCTATTAAATTGCTTAAGGCCTCACTGAGTTGCTGAGGCTGGCCTCAAACTTGTGAATGTGATCTTCCTGCCCCACCATTCCAAATTGCTGGGACTACAGGTGTGGGCAATGTCCCCAAGCTTGACTATTTAATTTCTAATGAAAGGCTGGTGATCATCTGCTTCCAGAATTGGTTTTGTTACAGCTCAAATGAGCCATCAATGATCCTTTCAAGATAGCATCAAGAACTAAGGAAATGGAACTACTAGACAATGGAGATAAAGACCTATAAAATAGGATTGGTTGATGATTTCAAACAGAAGGGGAATTAATGAAATCAGCAATGTAATGCTCTTTCTTGTTTCATCAGAAATCTTCCAATTCTTACCTGAGAATTGGAGCCTTGAGCTCTATCTATAGGCAGAGCCTTCTGCTGGGTCTCCAACTGCGCCTTACTGTTCACCAAAGTGTGCTCCATGGCCGTGTTCACTGCCACCAAGTTCCTATGGTAACCTGTGTTTGGGGAATAGCATATCCTATCCCTTTCTTGGAGAGTCCATCTACACGGGCAGAAGAAAGACTCTGAGAAGTTCAGCGGAGATGTAGATGTATTTAATCAAAGGATCTTTTACCAATGTAGCATCTATTAATGTTCAGTTTAATGATTTCAGGGAGTTATGGTACATGCTGTCTGAATTAGTTCTGTTTATGGTCTGGAATTTGGAGATCCTTAGGCCAAAAATTTCTTTATATTGTTGGCTTTGTCTTTAGACTGTTAGCTATGTGTTATGATTTTATTTTCTTTCTTTCCTTCCTTCCTTTCCTTTCCTTTCCCTCTCTCTCTCTGTCTCTCTCTCTCTCTCCCTTCCTTTCTTTCTTTCTCCCTTCCCTTCTCTTCCCTTCCCTTCCCTTCCCTTCCCTTCCCTTCCCTTCCCTTCCCTTTCCTTTCCAGTACTAGGGATTGAATTTAGGCCTCACACATGTTAGGTAAGTGCTCTGCCACTGAACTATATCCCTTTTTTATTTTTTCTTTTGAGACAGAGTCTTGCTAAATTGCCCAGGCAGACCTCTAATTTGTGATCCTTTTGCTTTAGCCTCCCCAATAGCTGGGATTACAGGCATGTGCCACTGTAACTAGCTCCTTTTTTGTGGGGGGGAGGAGCAGGTACTAGGGATTAACTCAGGGGCAATTTACCACTGAGCTACATCCCCAGCAATATTTCTCTTTTATTTTGAGACAGGGTCTCACTATGTTACTGAGTCTGACCTTGAACTTGTGATCCTCTTGTCTCAGCTTCCTGAGCCTGAACACACCTGGGATTACAGGTGTATACCACCGTGCCTGGTTCCCAGCTTCTTTTTTATTTTATGTTATTTTTTGGTGGTGCTGGGGATTGAACACAGGGTAGTGCGTACTAGGTGAGTGGTCTACCACTGAGCTACATCCCCAGCCCATGTATTCTGATTTTTAGAGGATCCAAGGATAATCTGATAGTGTTCATTGAGTCTGCCTCTAAAAGAAGTGCTAGGAAAATTGTTACTTGATAGGCTCTTGTGACAAGTGTTTTAATTCCTTTTATTCTATAAGAAGGAGGAGACAGAGAGACACTCACTGGAAAGAAGTTGAAAAGTGGCACAAATATGAGGAGTAGAACAGGAAGAATTGGACCTTTTCTGAGCTAAGAGTATTGACTAAGCCACCAGCTGCCATAAAGAAATTGACAGCCCAGCAGCTCAAAGACAATGTGCTCACTCTTTGGGGCTGTCCGTTCACAAAAACTCTAGCTAAGGGGCTGTATCTTAATCAGTTTGTGCTGCTTATAACTCACCACCTTGGGGGTAATTTATAAAGGACAGAAATTTATTTCTCATAGTTCTGGAAGGTAAGAAGTCCAAGATCAAGGTGTCAGTAGATTTGGTCTCTGCTGTAGGTCTTCTGGCTTTGTCCTCACATGGCAAAAGGGTGGAAGGACAAAAGAGAAAGGCAGCTCTCTAAAGCTTCTTTTAAAATGTCATCAGTCCCTTCACCAAGGTGGAACCTTCATGACATAACCATGTCCCAAAAGGTCCTACCTCTTATTAATTCACACTGGGTATTAGGTTCCAATATAATGAATTTTGTTGTAGTTTGTATGTGATTTGCATACATTCAGACAAAAGCAGGCCAGCAATGATGGAGCTCCAGAGCATCTTCCGCTCCTTCCTTTTCTTTTTGTCATAATGCTTGTGCTTACAGATTAGTGACCATCTAGGGATATACTTCCCAAAAATTCTTACAAAGACACCGTGTAGGCTAGTGGTGATTCTGCCTGTGTGACTCTCAAGAAAGGTCAAGGGTACAATTTGTGGGGTTCCAAGCAAATTAGGGAGCTGGAAGTGGAGGTTCACACAGTGACGAAATACAATAAACTTGATTCACGCTAAGTAAAGGTTGGTGGTGAAGGTTGGGCGGGGGAGGGAAAGAGAGGGAAAGAGAAGAGGGAGTCCAAGGCTTGGGGTAGCTGTGGGTTTGTTTATTTGTTTTTAAAAATCTTTTTAAAATTATTTTTTAGATGTGTATGGACCTTTATTTTCATGCAGTGCTGAGAATTGAACCCAGTGCCTCGTTAGGCAAGCACTGTACAACTGAGCCACAACCTCAGCCCCGTAGCTGTAGTTTTATTATCCATGGATGTCTGGGATGATTTTCAGGAGAGAATATTTATAGAGAAGAGAAAAATCAGGTTAAGTTCAGCCTTGGATATAGAGGCCAGGAGGTATTAGATGGGAGAATGATATATGTTGAGTCTTAAGAAATGGTACGTATGCGTGTGTGTGTTTGTGTGTGTGTGTGTGTGTGTGTGTGTGTGAGCAGTTGGCAGGATGAAGAGAACAATAATCAGAAACTTGGGCTGAAAAGTAGACAAGTACATTGGCCACACGTAACAGCAATGATACAAAGACATGAGACCTTTTTTATTTTTCTTTAACACCCCAGTAGTTCTCACTGTCACTAGTAGGCATGCATGTTGAGTAAGTAAATGAATAAATTGTCTGAGCCTACAAGTGATGCCCTGGAGTGGGCAGGGACAGAAGAAACCACCCCTGCTTGGGTGCTGAGCCCTCTCAGGCTACCCACGCGGCCTGACCTTGTCTGACTGCCTTCTGTAGGTCCCTCTCTAGGCTATTTCTCACCTCCCCAATGCCAGCATGGTCCATATCCAACTGTAGCATGTCCCAGAAACAGCATGATTCAATATTACATGTTACAACCCTTGCTGCCTGGGAGTTTCCTCCAGCGTCCAACGTACCTCTTCATCTTTTCAGCTGTTGCAACTGTTTGCAGCCTTCACTTCCCCAATGTTTTCCTCTTGACCTGAAGAGGAGAGTAGACTAGAAAAGAATACAAACCCTGTTCCTCTTCAATCTAGTTTTTGCAATCTCGATAGCCCAGGCATGCCCCTGTCTTCAATGGGCAAAAAAAAAGTCTCAGATGTATCAAGTCAGCTGTTACGATGTATGCAGACACACAGGAAGGAAAATTTCAACGTTCCTGTTTATTAATGTAGGAACAGTACAGTGAAAAGGCAAGGTGATATGTTTCAGAGAATGTGTGGATTTTAAATGTAATCCTGAAATTCTTTGAGAGAAATAGAATCAACTGCCTGCTCTTGAACTGCAGCCTGTGACCGATAGAATATGGCAGAATTACAGCCTATTTGTGCCAGTTCTGGGCCCAGGCTTTAAGAAACTGGTGGCCTTGGGTCATGGAACCCCACCACCATGTTGTAAGCAAGCCAAACAGCTGTTTAGAAAGGTCATATGTAGACATTCTGTCTGAAAGTTCCAGCTGAGGTCCCAGCTGATAACCAGTATCAATGGTAGATACAAGGTAGTGAGCCTTTACGTGACTTGAGCTCCTGGTTTTGAGATGCCCAGACTGATCCTGCTTGGAACAGAGACCTGCAGCTCTGCCTGGACTGCTTGACCTAAATAAATTGTTTCAAGCCACTAAATTTTGAGGTGGTATATTACACTGCAAAATATATCCTGAATTCAGAATGTCATTGATAACGCCTCAAAGAGAGGAAAGAGTAAGGAAATACACATAACTGGAGTTTTCAGGGTTTTTTTTCTTCTCTTATGTATGAGAAATACTATGGTTTGGATATATGGTGTCCCCAAAAAGCTCATGTGTGAGACCATGCAAGAACATTCAGAGGTGAAATGATTGGATTATAAAAGTTACACCCTAATCAGTGGATTAATTAACTACTATAGATTAACTGGGATGTGGCTGGAGGAGATGGGTCACTAGGGGGCATGTCTTTGGGTTCTATATTTTGTCCATAGTGAGGATAATCCCTCTCTCTCTCTCTCAACTTCCTGGTACCATGTGCTGAGCAGCTTTCCTCCTCCATGCTCTTCTGCCATGATGTTCTCTACCTCACTTTGGGCCCAGAGCAATGGAGTTGGCTGTCTTTGGACTGAGACCTCTGAAACCCTGAGCCCCAAATAAACTTTTCCTTCTCTGCATTGTTCTTGTCAGGACTTTTGGTCACAGCAGTGAAAAAGCTGACTAAAACAAGAATGGAGAAAGAATGCTTTGTGAAGTTAATAATGATATCTTTTGAAAAGGGGACGAGGGGTCTTGAATGAGGGAAGGAAAATGGGAGAGGTGATTGCTAAGATGACACATGTAAATAGTCATAATTAAAAAAAATGTTCCGAGGAATGGGGTTTTAGCTAAATGGTAGAGTACTTGCCTAGCATGTACAAGACCTTGGATTTAATCTCTGTGCCACAAATAAATGATAAAATAAATAAACATAAATAAATAAAATAAAGTGAAGAAGTCCTAGAACTTGTTGAAGAATATCTGCCTTCCTTTCCCTCCACCTCTAACTTGCCCTTCTCTTCTCTCAGTGCTCAGAGATTTGACAAATTTATTTCCACTGCAAGGAAATTTAAATTATTATAAGCAAGACATACTTCTAGGCTTTATTAGCATACCAGTTGAAAGAAATATATATAAAATTTAAAGTAAAGATGGTGGAATAAAATTAGATTTTGACTCTCACCTCTGAAAATTAATGAAATTTTTAAAATATTTGTTTTTTTAGATATACATGACAGTAGAGTGTATTTTAACATAATATACATACATGAAGTATAACTTCCCATTCTTGTGGTTGTACAAGATATAGAGTTACACTGGTTGTGTATTCATATATGAACATAGGAAGTCATGTCTGATTCATTCTACTATCTTTTCTATCCTCATCCCCCCTCCCTTCCATTCATTCCCCTTTGTCTACTCCAATGAACTTCTGTTCTTCCCCTTGCTTATTGTGTGTTAGCATCCACATATCAGAGAGAACATTCAGCCTTCGATTATTTTGGATTGGCTTATTACACTTAGCATTATAGTCTCCACTTTCATCCATATACTGGCAAATCCCATAATTTCATTCTTCTTTATGGCTGAGTAATATTTTCTTCATCCATTCATCTGTTGAGGGGCCTCTAGTTTGATTCCATAGCTTAGCTATTGTGAATCGAGCTGCTACAAACATTGATTTGGCTGTGTCACTATGGTATGCTGATTTTACATCCTATGGGTATAGGCCCAGGAGTGGGACAACAAAGTCAAATGGTGGTTCCATTCCAAGTTTTCTGAGGAATCTCCATACTGCTTTCCAGAATGGTCGCACCAATTTGCAGTCCACCAACAATGTATGAGTGTGCCTTTTCTCCACATCCTTGTGAACATTTATTGTTACTTATATTCTTTTTTTTTTTTGTACTGGAGATTGAACTCAGGGGAACTTGGCCACTGAGCCACATCCCCGGCCCTATTTTGTGTTTTAGGTAGACACAGGGTCTCACTGAGTTGCTTAGTGCCTCGCCACTGCCTGAGGCTGGCTTTGAACTCGCAATTCTCCTGTCTCAGCCTCCCTAAGTGTTGGGATTACAGGCTTGCGCCACCGCGCCCAGCTATTATTACTTGTATTCTTGATCATTGCCATTCTGACTGGAGGGAGATGAAATTCAATGTAGTTTTCTGTTCTTCTCTTTTTTGGTACTGGGGATTGAACTCAGGGGAACTCGACCACTGAGCCACATCCCCAGCCCTATTTTGTGTTTTATGTAGAGACAGGGTCTCACTGAATTGCTTAGCGCCTCACTATTACTGAGGCTGGTTTTGAACTCACGATTCTCCTGTTTTAGCCTCCCAAGGTGCTGGGATTACAGGCATGCGCCACATGCCCAGCCTCAGAGTAGTTTTTTTTTTTTTTGGTACTGGGGATTGAACTCAGGGGCACTCGACCACTGAGCCACATCCCCAGCCCTATTTTGTGTTTTATGTAGAGACAGGGTCTCACTGAGTTGCTTAGCACCTCGCCATTGCTGAGGCTGGCTTTGAACTCGCAATTCTCCTGTCTCAGCCTCCCTGAGTGCTGGGATTACAGGCTTGAGCCAC
>PVHX01007284.1:0-69715 GCA_004024805.1 Geosciurus inauris | reverse complement strand
GATAGCAGAGCTGGGATTCTTAGTGAGGGGTGGAGATAATGGCCTTGGGGTTCTAGAAGTCCCAGGAATTATGTGCAGAATTTTGCATTGTGAATAATTTTCTTTGGAAGGGGTCCGTATTTGCTTCCAAAAGGTTAGGTGAGAACTGCTTGGGTGGTGAGGGACCATCCAATTAGGGTGGACCTGGGAATTTACTGAAGAATTTAAAAGTGGGTGGATCCTCCAAAAAGATAGAAATGATCTTTTAAATGTATTTCATTAACTGAAAATCTTTATTGTTTAAGGTTTGATTTCACAATGCTCAGCTGAACTTTTGCTGAATGTTACTTGGGTTTTGATGTATCCTATGTTTTAGGAAAAAGCATGGTGAACGTTTGAAATCAAAATTGTTATGGGCAGTCTGGATGATAGTACCCTTGTAGGAGTAAAGATTGCAACATTTCTTTGGTAGGATTACTTTTTCCCTATCCTTGCTTTCTTAAGATGATTGGAATATACTGCTGTGATTTGAGCTGCAGTGGAAAAATCTTAATAAAACCATCAAAACCAAGACTTATTCTGCTTCTGCATTGTCTTGCATTATGATAAGTTTTTCATTGTTCAGTTTGTAGATATTTTACTGCAAACTAGAGATACCAAATATCACTTGAATTGTAGATTTGCTGCATTTTGCAGCAGGCCTCTATTAAATTTGTAAAGCAGTAATGTGGTGTGTGTGTGTGTGTTTGTGTCCGTGTCCCGTGGTTTCAACTCTAGTCACCATTGCTACATTTCATTACATGATAGTATAATGAAATTTACTTCTAAACGAAGATTACTTTGTAGGATATGGTGCATACTTCCTCACATATCACTGCATTTTTCTTGAAAACCAGTGTTTTGTATTTATAAAAGCATTGCTGTATAATCCAAGTATATATTGCTAGTTTCAAATAGCATGTCATGTCATTTTTAAATTTTAACTTATTTGGAAATAATTTGAAGTGCACAGAAAAGTTGCAAGAATAGAATATTATAGAGAGCATCTTTGTAACCTTTACTCAGATTTACCTGTTACCATTTCACCTATTTATCATTTTCTGTTTTTCTCTCTCTTACATGCACACACACACAGTATTTTCTCTGTGTGCTGTTTAAGGGTAAAGAACATATATTATGGCCTTTTACTCCCAAATATTTCAACATGGAAAACCATGAGAATTTTGCATTTTGTCTTGTCTGGAATGAAGTTCTAAGAAAGAATGGCTTGGTTTGCTTTTCGACAAAGACTATAAAGACATCTAAGATAGTAATTAAAGTTTTAATGTACAACAATGAAAGTGAGGCTGAGAGCTTTTTTTATTTAGGTTCTAGACTATGTAGTTGGCCAACATATTTTTTCCCCCTTTATACTTAACCTCCTTCCTCCCATTTTTCTCTTCTCCTCTTCTTTTGTACTTTTTATTTTTCTTTTTGGTACCAGGGATTGAACTCAGGGACACTCGACCACTGAGCCACATCCCCAGCCCTATTTTGTATTTTATGTAGAGACAGGGTCTCACTGAGTTGCTTAGCGCCTTGCAGTTGCTGAGGTTGGCTTTGAACTCGCGCTTCTCCTGTCTCAGCCTCCCTATCTTCTTTTGTACTTTGCAGTGGTGGGGACTGCCCTGAGGAGAGGAACACCGTACTGAGCTACATTCCTAGCCCTTTTTAACTTTTTGAATGACTTATTATCTTTGGTGGTGCTAGGGATTGAACCCAGGGCCTTGTGCACATGAGGCAACCACTCTACCAACTGAGCTATATTCCCAGCGCCCCTCCCCCCCTTTTTTTACTTTTTGAGACAGTATTGATAAATTGCTATGTTCCAACTTGTGATCCTCCTTCCTCAGCCTCCATAGAGGCTGGAATTACAGGCCTGTATCACTTGGCCAGCTTTTCTTTGTACTTTTGAGGATCACCCCAACTCTCTTTCTGTTTTCTAAATTTTGAGACGGGGTCCCACAAACTTGCCCAGGGTGGCCTCCAACTTGTAATCTTCCTGCCTCAGCCTCCTGAATGGCTCGGATTATAGGTGTGCACCACCACCCCTGGCTATTGTTTGATTTTGAGTTCTATAGGCTGCCTTGTTCATGACAAACCCTTGACTTTGGTATAGGAAAAATCTTAAGAAGGCAGGTCTTTTATAATTTAGTGTATAGTGAAGAGAAGAGAACTTTGAGCCTGTCTGAACTAGGTTTTAATTAGCAATGTGCCTGGGCAACTGGCCCAACCTCTAGAAAAATTCAGAATAAGACCTACATCCCAAGGTGAACAAATGGCAGAGTGTGGCACCTGGTATATAAAGTTGTTATCTGGTAAATGTTTTTTTTTTCTTTCTTTCTTTCTTTTTTTTTTTTTAATATTTATTTTTTAGTTGTAGGTGACAGAATATCTTTATTTTATTTTTATGTGGTGCTGAGGATCGAACCCAGTGCCTTATGCGTGCTAGGTGAGCACGCTACCACTGCGCCATAATCCCAGCCCTCTTTCTTTCTTTTCTGGCTGATGGTGTTTGGTAGAATGGCTTGTAGGGGAACACTTCAAAATACTTGGAATTTTAAATAGTGTAATAGATATTAAAATTTATGCTGTTTATTTTCTTTAAATTTGTTTCAGATACCTGCTTTAAAAAGTTAAGATTAAAAACTTTTTCAGGGCAGTGCTGGGGATTGAACTCAGGGCTTTGTACTTGTTAGACAAGTGCTCTTCTGTTCAACACTTTTTAATTTTTTTTTTGAGACAGGTTCTCACTTGTTCCCCAGGCTGGCCTTGAACTTGTGATCTTCCTGCCTCAGCCTTCCCAGTAGGTGTTTTGACAGGTGTGCACTACTGCACCCAACTGAAAAACATTTTTAAAAAGCTTTTTAATGAACCCATGGATTTTTAAAAGAAGCTTTAAATTGATACTGAGTTGGGCCATAGCTTGTAGTCTAAGAATGAGGATAGTAAATGCTATTGCTTTTCATATTGTCAAATAGAACATTAAGTGAGAATGGTCTGCCAGATGTAGGATGGGTGCTGATATAAAATGTTTATGGATATTAATAACAATGTCATTTTATAAAGTGGTATTTATTGAGGGTGCTACAGATTTAATTTTGTACAGATTTCAATTCATTAGATGGGCAAAATATGGTTGGTTAGTTAGTTTGTTTCTTTTTTTTTTTTTGTACCAGGGATTGAATCCAGGGATGCTTAACCACCAAGCCACATCCCCAGCCCTTTTTTATATTTTATTAGAGAGGTCTTGCTGAATTGCTTAAGGCCTTGATAAATTGCTGAGGCTGGTTTTGAACTTGCAATCCTCCTGTCTCAGCCTCCCAAGCCACTGGGATTATAGATGTGTGACACTTCACCCAGCAAAATACAGTTCATTTTAAAGGGATGTATTACATGAGCAGATACAGGTTGGACCTTTAGTTCTTCTTGAATAGCAGGTCTTCCCCAGTTTGTAGTACTCTTTCCACTTGTGTTCTTTGGGTAGCTTGGAATCTGGAACTGCATGTCCTAATGTGCCTGATTGGCTATCACTCTAAGGTTTTTTGAGGCATATGAATAGGTTTCTCTAAAAGTACTTTTTGTTGTAATTGGATTGAACTGTATCTAACTTTTTTTTTTTTTGACAGAGAAAGGAGAGTTGAATTATGAAACCATAGTCCGTATAAAATGCTCCACATTTTTTTATTTTTTTTTAAATTTTTTAATTTTTAAATATTTATTTTTTAGTTGCAGGTGGACACAATATCTTTATTTTATTTTTATGTGGTGCTGAGGATCGAACCCAGTGCCCCACGCATGCGAGGCAAGCCCTCTACCACTGAGCCACAATCCCAGCCCCAAATGCTCCACATTTTATGGAGATCTTTTGATATTTTTTGACATGCCTTGATATTTTATTAAAAATTTAAAATACAGGACCATAGATCAGTCATTTCTTTAAAGAAGAGATGAAGTCTTAAAGACTTGTGCTTCTATGGGCATTCTGAATTGTCTATAGTATAGTTGTGAATTACAAATTATTTTTCTTTTCTTTTCTTTTTTTTTGTAATGAGGATTGAATCCAGAGGCACTTCACCACTGAGCCACATCCCCAACCCTTTCCTTTATTTTTATTTTGAGACAGGGTCAGGCTAAGTTGCTGAGGCTGACATTGAACTTGGGATCCTCTGGCCTCAGCCTCCTGAGTTGCTGGGATTTCAGGCCTGGTAAATTACAGTTTTTATACTAATATAAATCTAGTATAACTTGCTTGATGAAAAAGAATAATTTCAGAACAATGTCTAGTTACCTCAGAGTAGTAATATTTTAGTTTTATCTATTTTAATTTATTATTATTACCATTTTTGGTATCAGAGATTGAACCAGGGGCACTTCACCTGCTATATCATTAGTCCTTTTTATTTATTTTTTGAATTTTGAAACAGGTCTTGCTAATTGGCTTAGGGCCTTGCAAAGTTACTGCGTCTGCGCTTGAATTTGCTATCCTCCTGCTTAAGCCTTCCAAGCTGCTGGAATTAAAGAGGTTCGCCACCAGGCCCCTCTCCTCATCTGTTTTAATATATATAGCTCTTTATTTTATTTATTTATTTTTTTGGTACTGGGGATTGAACTCAGGGGCACTCAACCACTGAGCCATAGCTCCAGCCCTATTTTGTATTTTATTTAGAAACAGTCTCACTGAGTTGCGTAATGCCTCACTTTTGCTAAGGCTGGCTTTGAACTCTTGATCCTCCTGCCTCAGCCTCCTGAGCTGCTGGGATTACAGGCATGTGCCACCACTACCGGCCAAATGAATTATTTTATTATTATTATTTTATAATTGAATATTGGAAATTTTATTTATACTTCACAAGTAGGTCAAAATGAAAAATCATAAATTCATTTTAATAAGTCAGATGAATTATTTTAAATTAAATACTTGGTTTTGTTTTATACTTTTAGTTATAGCAAGTGTGTTTTAACACCATCTGACTAATGTCTTAACACTTTTTTTTTGGTGGTGGTACTAGAGCTTGGGTATGTTAGCTACCTCTAAGGTACATCCCCAGCCCTTATGTCACACTCTTCAATGACATCAACTTTTTCTTTTTTAATATTTGTTTTGGTTGTAGATGGATATAATACCTTTATTTTGTTTATTTACTTTCATGTGGTGCTGAGGATTGAACCCAATGCCTCACATGTGCTAGGCAAGTGCTCTACCACTGAGCTACAATCCAGCCCTGACCTCAACTTTTGATTTAAAAATATAAATGCTTAAGTTTTATAATTTAACACATTCAAATTTTAATGTTACTTATTTGGTCTTGTTGAACAGAAATTATTTTAGGTTAAATAATACCTAAAGCACCATAGGAGTATTGAATGTTACAGTTGGGCTGGATTGTCTTATTTTGTTGTTTAACAAATTACTTTAAACTTAAATATGATTTAAAACATCAAATAAGTATTTATTATCTCATAGCTTCTGTGGGTTAGAAATCTGGGTGCAACTTAGGTGCCTATGATCTAATGTCACTTAGCGGGTTGCAATCAAGGTTGCATTTGGAGCTGCAGTTACATCTGGAAGCTTGACTGGTGAAGACCTACTTCCAGACTCTTGGCAGAATTCAGTTGCTGCTCTTGGGACTGTTAGACTGAAGACCTCAATTTTTGCTGGCTGTTGGCCAGCCGTCTCTCAGTTATTTGCCATGGGCCTCTCCTAAGGGCAGCTCACAGTATTGCATCTGGCTTCCCTCAGAGCAAACAAGTGAGAGATTAAGAGAAGGTGACATCAAGTCTTTTTATAACCTAATCTTGGAAGTGATATCTCATTATTTCTCTTTGTTCTATTTGTTAAAAACTGCCTATCACAAAACTTCAATTTATTTTTTAAAGACTAAACAAACAAACAGAAACTCAAAGATACACAAAATAATTTGACCAAGAAGGAGGTAATCTCCTGAAGAATTTATCAAAAACTCAAATTCACTCAGGTTTAGATCTTGTACTTTTTGTATAGCATCCCATTCCCTTGGAAAATGTGAAAGAAAAGAACACAGATGCTGAGGACACTGTTGTAAGAAAGCATTAAATGTTTTCAAAGTTGATTTGCACTGACTTCGGTTTTATTTATTTATTTATTTTTTGGTACTGGAGATTGAACTCAGGGGCACTCGACCACTGAGCCACATCCCCAGCCCTATTTTGTGTTTTATGTAGAGACAGGGTCTCACTGAGTTGCTTAGCACCTTGCTGTTGCTGAAGCTGGCTTTGAACTCGCGATTCTCCTGTCTCAGCCTCCCAAAGTGTTGGGATTACAGGTGTGTGCCACTGTGACTGTCTCTGACTTCAGTTTGTCATAATTTTTTTTTAATAGTTTGATGGCATTTTTTTTTTTGGTACTGGGGACTGAACTCGGCACTCAACTACTGAGCCACATTCCCAGCCCTGTTTTGTATTTTATTTAGAGACAGGGTCTCACTGAGTTGTTCAGCACCTCACTTTTTGCTGAGGCTGGCTTTGAACTTGAGATCCTCTTGCCTTAGCCCCTTGAGTTGTTCAGATTACAGGCATACTACATCTGGCTTGATGGCACATTTTCTTTAAAAATATTTTTTTAGTTGTAGATGAACACAATACCTTTATTTTATGTGGTGAGGATTGAACCCAGTGCCTCACACATGCAAGGCAAGCGCTCAACCACTGAGCCACAACCCCAGTCCCTTGATGGCACATTTTTAATAGAAGCATGAAATGGGGCCTTCCAAGAAACTGAGGCAACACGAAGACTCCCTCCCTCTCTTTCAAACCCTAATTCTTTTTTTTTTTAATATTTTTTTAGTTGTAGATGGACATAATATCTTTATTAATTTTTATGTGGTGCTGAGGATCGAACCCAGTGCTTCACGCATGCGAGGCAAGCGCTCTACCACTGAGCTACAATCCTAGCCCCTCAAACCCCAATTCTTGCAATTAAGTCAGAAAGATTTCAGACATGTCATTCAGAATAACAGGAATGAGTTTATTGAAGGGATAGGAAAAAGGAAAGGGAACACTTTCCAGGGTCCTCAGAGAGGAGAGGAACAGTGTGTTTCTCCTATACTCCATTTTCACTAGGATCCCAGAAAAGTTTCCATAGAGTCCTGCCCAGGTCCACCTCTTGACTTTTAATTGACAGCAGGGTTGCCATATTATTTTTATTTTTATTTTTGTGGGGGTGGGTACTGTAGATTGAACCCAGGGGAGCTTTACCACCAAGCTATATCCCTAGTCTTTTTTATTTTTATTTTTATATTGAGATAGGATCTGGCTAAGTTGTTGAGGCTGGCCTCGAATTTGTGATCCTCCTGCCTCAACCTCCCAAGTCATTGGGATTACAGGCTTTTGCCACCATTCCTGGCTCAATTTGTCATCTTGAAAAAATGGTAGCCAGATACATGTGTGTTTCCTTCTGTGCATGTATATCTGTAGAACCTTTGCTTCTGAGGGAAAATTTCTACCCAAGTGATGGGATATAGTCCTTTTTTCTGTGTTATTGCCTTATAATTTTGGGAGGGAAGGTGCCTGTAACAATTTATATTTTATGTGAACCCTTTCCTTTATCAGAGCCCATAGTTGGTTTATTTATGAATTTGGGTTTTTCTTTCCTTCTTTGGCGTATATTTCTAAATTAAATAAATAAGAGATGTACCACATGAAAAGAAATAACAACCATGGGAGGTTGTTAGGTCCAGAAGAAGCAAACCCAAATATAGCAATGGGATCATGACGATGATGTAACTGGTTTTCTAGGAAATTTTATGTAAAGTTTTTATTTTATTATTATTTTTTGTGGTGCTAGAGATTGAACCCAGGGCCTCATGAATGCTAGGCTAGTGTTCTACTACATCCTCAGCCCTTTTTTATTTTGATGCAGGGTCTTGCTGAGATAACCAAACTGGCCTGGGACTTGTGGTCTTCCTGCTTCAGCCTCTTGAGTAGCTGGGATTACAAGTGTGCACCACATGTCTGTTTATATGAAATTTTAATGTGAATACCATGTTCATACTGATAATAAGGGAAAGACACATAAAATATATAGCTTGGTTTTCTGCAGCATGCAAGAGTATTTGTGTATTTTGCATCTTCCTTAGTATTAATTTATCATACATTTAGTATTAATTTAGTATTAATTTATCATATATTATCATAGAGGATGGGAACAAAGCTATTTAAAACCTGACTGGTGTCAAGAGAATATACATTAAATAGCAATCTGAGACTTTTGGGTTTGTTAACAGTTTCCTTTTTGTGGAGATTGTATAGAACCATTAGAGACTTTGTTTATCAGTCTAGATCTGTACTGTGTGAAGTGGTAGCCATTAGCCACAGGTGTGTATTTAAATTTAAATTAACATTCAGAAATGTTAAATGTTTACTTTCTCTAGTACAGCAGTCATATCAGTCATATTTCAAGTGCCCATTAGCCCTGTGGCTAATGGCTACTCAATTAGCACAGTATAGAACATTTTCATCATCATAGAAAGCTCTATGCTGATCTGGATCAGCTGCATTTTATATTTTATTCTGATCATGTCTTTAAAATGCTAGTCATTGAGGTTATCAACTAAGTTGAACTTTATTTCTTCATTTTCATTTTCCAGTTTTTGGAGCCGTGAGGGATACAGCAGTTTGATCATTATTGTCTTAACATGCTTCAAATAAATCAGGTGAGTTTGAGTTAAGGCATTTCATACTTGGTGCTTTGGACATAAATTGTGGAACATTTTAACTCAGCTCTTCTGTAATCATAACTTGACCACTGCTTTGTCAAACTTTTACCTAGTATATGATCATTACTGGAGATAGTATAGGGCAGGTTTTTTAAGGAAAATAGTGATAGTCCTGAAAGTTGATAACTTCTGAGTGAATAGAGAAAAGGGTTTGTCTGTTCTTGATGCCACACCCTCCAGGACTTGGTGTGTTAAGAATACTTATGATACCCCTTAAGTAGCTGCAGTTCTGCAGACTCAGAGCATTTCTAGAGACAAATCTTGTAGTTGTATCAGTGCGTTAAAAAAAGGTTCATTTTCTAGAGCATTGAAAAAGCTAGAAGGAAGTGTTCTGCTAAATAAACTTCAGCATATACTACCTTAAATTAATTGAAAGAAGTATTTTTCTTAGGTTTTGGCATTTCCCCAAGAACTTTATACATTGAATTTTTACCTTTTCTGAACAAACAGAACATTATATCATAACTATGTTATAAAATACTTTAATTCACTTGTTTCCAAATCAGCAGAGAAGTAAATTGGTTTTCTGTGATTTGAGAAAGTAGTCCTGGCTGCTATCTCCACCCCCAAGTCTCACTCAGCTTGCCTAAGAAATTGTGGTTGCTGTACATCAAATACCATCTCTAAGCCAATGACTTCTAAGTTTATACCTGTTCTGGGCCTTGTTTCTGAGCTCCAGACTCTTGTAATAGTTATCAACTTGCTCACTTAAATTGGATGTCTTTACATATCTCTGATTTGATGTATGCCTGAGAAATAATCTAAATGCTTCAGTTATACTTGATTGTTTTAGTTTCAACATTGAGTAAGGTCATTCTGGCTTCAGGGACTTTGCAAAGATTACTTCTTCCTGGACCTCTTTTTTCCTCCCCTGTATTTTGCTTACTTGACTCCAGGCCTAGTGTATACTCTCAGAATTTTGCCCTTTTATTTACTTTTATGACATTTGCAGTTATACTCAGTTATGAAATTTCAGTTGTCCCTCCACATTCATAGGTATCATATTTGTGGATTCAACTAACACAGGTTGAAAATACTCAGGAAAACAATTGCCTAAATTGTTTTCCTGAGTATTTTCCAGAAATAATAAGAAAAATATTTTCAGGAAAACCTAAGAAAATACTTCTTTCAATTAGTTTAAGGTAGTATATGCTGAAGTTTATTTAGCAGAACACTTTCTTCTTTTCTTGTCTTTATTCCCTAAACGATAGAGTATGACAACTATGTACATAGCATTTTTGTTGTGTTAGGTATTTTAAGTAATCTAGAGTGATTTAAAATATACAGGAGAATGTGCATTGGTTATATGCAAATATTATAACATATATAGGGGCTATATATATATAACATATATCTAAGGGGCTTGAGTATTCACAAATTCTGGTATCTGAAGGGTGTTTTGGAGCCAATCCCCATGGATATGGAGGGATTACTGTGGTTGTTTAATAACTGCCTCCTTTGCTAGACAGTATACTCCATGAAGACAGTGATTTTGCTTGTTTACTCTTATATTCTCTGGTCCTAGAATGTTGTAAATAGTCTTCATATACTTGTTGGATGAGTGGACAAATGGTGCTAGGGTTATCATAAAGGGAAAGATCTCTTTTCTTTTCAATAGTAACTACGTAATTGTGTTTTCTGTTTTAGTATTTTATGGTGTTTTCATTATACAAACGTCATTAGTATAAGATCTCCTTTATGCAAAGCTGTTCTTTTTTTCCCCTTTGGTACTGGGGATTGAACCCAGGGTGCTTTACCACTGAGCTACATCCCCAACCCTTTTTATTTAATTAATTAATCAATCAATTAAGGTACCAGGGATTGAACTCAGGGGTGCTCAACCACTGAGCCACATCCCCAGCCCTATTTTTTGTTTCATTTAGAGACAGGGTCTCACTGAGTTTCTTGGCGCCTCGCCATTGCTGAGGCTGGCTTTGAACTTGTGATTGTCCGGTCTCAGCCTCCCAAAGTGCTAGGATTATAGGCATGTGCCACTGTGCCTGGCTCCCAACCCTTTTTATTTTTTATTTCAAGACAGATTCTCACCAAGTTGCTTAGGACCTCACTAAATAGCTGAGGCTGGTTTTGAACTTGCGATTTTCTTGCCTTGGCCTCCCAAGCTGCTGGGATTCTAGGCATGTGCCACTGTACCCGGTGCAAAGTTATTTTTTGATTAGCTCATATAATAGAAAATTTTCTTGTGTAACAAAAATTGCTTTTATCAAAGACATTTCTAATAGAGGCTTAAAGAAATGTTGTTATGTACTGTACTTGGTACTTCCTATATCCTTGCAGCTGCTATCAAATTCCAGTGGAAGCATAAGTGATGCTTTGTGATACTTGTATTGCACACTGTGTTGTAGGTGTGAAGTTGTCATTAAATGACTTTCTGTGGATGCTTGCCATTAATTATATGGGTACAATTAGAATAATTTGTTTCATGTTCTTGTATAGATAGGTAGAAATGATTATTCACCTTATGTCAGCCAATTTTAGTAGAAATTATAGTTTATGGATTAGTACTGAGGATTTACCAACTTTCTACATTGCAGTTCATGTTGAATTGGGCATTGTATACAATTCCTAGGCAACTTTCAGCATGGCCACAAGCCATTTCCTGGACTTTGGCTAGAAACTATACACAGTACTTAGCTTGCAAAAGACATGCATTCCTGCAGTCAATTAAGGTTCCATTCTTGTTGCTAAGTTTCATTCCTCTAAGTATTTCAAGTCTGAGGGAAAGAGTTAACATAATTGGGAATACTAAAAGCTATTGTGAAGATATTTTCTTTAACCACACCTAAATTTGAATCCTAAATTCACGAATAATTTTATATCTTTTGTTATTTTCATGGTGATTGCTTTCTCATGAAAATTAAGATTCACAAGATAAAAGTAAAAAGGGGTGGCAAGGAAATTTATGCTGACTCAACCTGAAATAATTTTGATTTTTACTATGAGATTTTCAACACAGTCTCTAGGATTAATTCTAAATTTTTAGAATTAAAAAATTAGGGAGATCTTTTGTTTTCTTAAAATGCTTGAATAACTGCATACTTTTCTTGTCCTTACAGATTCTTCCACATGTTCCTAAAACTCATTAAAAAGTAGACTATAGTAAGATTCTGGATTATACTAAGATACTGGATTATTTGATATTTTATTTTATATTAACTCTGCTTGACATTATGGAATATGGGAGTGTTTTACATTGTGTTGTATTGGTTTGTCTACCTTCAAATTGTGATCTTCATTTTTGCTTTTGCTTTTTTTTTTTTTAAAAGAATGTCTGTTACTATCTGTGTGCAACCCATGATTACCATAGAAAAATTAGGTGATCTAGATAAGCAAAAAACAAGAAAGAAATCACACACACACACACACAAATTCCACTTTTCTTTTACAGAGATAGTCACTGCTAACATTTTGGGGTATATACCTCTAGATATTTTTTCTATGCAGGTATGCTTTTGTGTGAATATTATATTTAAAAACTGGGATTGTACAATATGTAATATTCTGAAGTGATTTACTAATAATCTTTTGTTTGGAAATAAAATTTATTTAACCAAGCCCTCATTGTTGGACAGATTTTTATAATCGTAGGTAGTACCACAGTGAATATTTTAAATATATATCTGTTTTTCCAATTATTACAACTAATTCTAAAATTGAAATACTGTACAAAGGGGTCTAAGAATTTTCAAAAAAAATTTTTTTAGTTGTTGACGGATTTTTATTTTATTTATTTATTTTTACGTGGTGCTGAGAATCAAACCCAGTACCTCACACATGCTAGGCAAGTGCTCTGCCACTGAGCAACAACCCCAGCCCTTGGTCTATGCTTTCTTGATAGTTAAGTTAGTTGATGCATAAATACCAAAAATACAAAATTATATTTATTGGTAAATGAGAATACCTATTTTTTTTACTTACTATAATGTTTCAGTCTTTGCTGGTCTGTCTGACAAGAAGTGGTATTTTAGTTTGCATTTCTGAGATTTGCTTATGTTTGTTTTTTGTGTTTTGCTTTTTGTAAATTGCTTGTATGTGTCCACTGTTATCTTCCTTGTTATTTGAAAATTACATTCTTTGGGTTATACTCTGAGAATTTTCTGAGCTAATATTTATAATTATTACTTCCCTTCTTCAGTTCATTATGCAACAGATAACTAATGGAAGTCTATTAGTTTCCAGAGTACCATAGTAGATGGAGGTTTGGTATATTTTGGGTCTTTCTTTGAGTCCCTAGGAAAAGGGAACTCATTTTAATATTAAGTTGCAAAAAATATAGATTAAGAAAGCACATGTGCTATAAAATAATATTTCAAAATGAGTGGCTGAAATAGGGCCACTTTTTTTGGAATAGCTGGTAAGGCAGACTAGGCAGGTCAGTGTGTCCTAAGGGATTGGAGAAGTCTATATTAGGCAGTTGTAGCACTGGGAGGGCCCAGCAGCAGGGAATTTGCAGAGAGCTAAGCCTACAGGGTAACAGGGAGCCAGATGTAGGAAGAATAAAATTGTTATTATACTATAAAGCATAAAGCCAGGTTATGATTATCAAGAAAACAAAGACCTAGAATTTAAGGATAATGTCTGTCTCACATGTTTGTTGTGATGAGCAATTGAATTAGCACAGGCAGATGTTTAGCACTTGTCCTGTTATTACTGCTACTGTTATTAATTTTTCTATTAATGTTGCTGTTGCTGCCTGGCTTTGGAGACTGATGGGCAAGGAAGGCAGACAGCATATTCAAGGTGGGGTCATTGAATATTTGGAGGAATGAACCATTTGAGCCCAGGTTGGCTTCAGGTACCCTCCTCTTTCTTGCTATAAGTAACAGGAACTCCATTCTTTCTGGTAGAAGTTACTACCACTTATTTCTTTTTTTAATTTTTTTTTAGTTGTCAATGGATATTTATTTATTTATTTATTTATTTATTTATTTATTTGCAGTGCTGGAAATCCAGCCCATTGCCTCACACATGCAAGGCAGGTGCTCTACCTCTGAGCTACAACTCCAGCCCTGATACTTACTCTTAGTTTTATTTTCCTTCAACTCTCGGTGATGAGTAACATCTACAATCTGTCCATCTCTCCTCATAGTCATAGAATAAGATCTACAGTTAGAGAATAAGAAAAATAGCAACATAAGAAGGTTAAAATGTGTAAAAAGTATGTTTTCTTTCCCCTAAGCTGCCAATAACAGGAACTGGATTTACCTTATGTGTAGCCAACTTCCAAGAATGCTCCCCAGTGATCCCTGCATTAGAATATTTATACCCTTGTGTTATCACCTGGCACATTATACTGGGGTTGGTTTGTGTGACCAAGAGAACATGGCAGAAGTAACGGATCATTTTTGAGGATAGGTTATTTATAAAATACATTGTGGGGGCTGAGGTTGTGGTGAGTGGTAGAGCACCTGCCTCACATGTATGAGGCACTGAGTTCGATCCTCAGCACCACATAAAAGTAAAGGCATTGTGTCCATCTACAACTAAAAATAGTTTAAAAAAATAAAAATAAAATGCATTGTGGCTTCTGCCTCTTTTCTCTTGCACTCCTACTCCCTTTTTTTCTCTCTTGCCTTCTTTCCTTTGATTGCTCTCTTATCTCTGTCTCTCTTGAATGGTTATTCTGAGAGTAGTTAGCTGCCATGTTGTGAACAGCCCAATGGAAAGAGCCATGTCATGAGAAATTGAGTTCTGCCAATAACCAACGAGCAACTGAGGCCTGTAGCCAACAGCATGTAAATGAGCCTTCTTGGAAGCCAGGTCTTCCCAGCTGGTCAAGCTTCAGCCTCACTGAGGTCTTGACTGCAGTCTCATGAGATATGTTGAGCCAGCACTATCTAGCTTAGCTGTCCTATGATTGCTGGCCCTCAGAAACTATGTGGGGAAAAACCCAACAACTTATTTTTTAAAGAGGCTAAATTGGGGCAGTTGGCTATGGAGCAAAAAATACTCTTTCATCTTACACAACTTAAGAACATATAGAATATGTAAACAATGGTTTTTAAACATTGAATGACAAGCAGCACCAGACTGTGATCCCTGAGAGAATGGAAACTAATGAGATGAAGTCCTTTTATTGGATCAATTTAGAGAAGAACCCAAAGATAATTTACTGGCTTCATTTCAAGAACCAAACAGAGCCCAATAGTCTTGTTCAGATAAGTAGAAAAAGATAAGAATTTGGGAAGGCCAAGGTGTGGTTAGAATTTCAGGGCAAGGAAAAAAATAAAAAAAGAATTGCAGGGCAGAGTGAAAAAGATGAGGAGAGAAAGAGAGAGAGAGAGAGATTGTGTGTGTGTGTGTGTGTGTGTGTGTGTTGGGGGATGCACAATGAGAGCACACACTAAAAAGCAAGTGTATGAGCATCTTGAGAACTGCAGATGGTTCTACTTGAGTTTGGCTGAGTCTGATTTGTAGATGATTGATGGGAACTACCTGACACCAGAGAAAATACTACTAGAAAGTAGTAAGAAAAACAATTTTTAGAACTTACACAAGGCTAGAAGTAGTGTTCTCACAGCCCAGATTGAAAGACTTTAGTACGCGGCTCCAGGTGATTTCAGGTAACTTAACTGTGCACCAAAACACTAGAGCAGTACAATTCAGAATCCAACAACGTCAAATTAACAGTTGTTGTCATTTAATACAAAATTAAAATTTTAGAACTTACACAAGGCTAGAAGTAGTGTTCTCACAGCCCAGATTGAAAGACTTTAGTACGCGGCTCCAAGTGATTTCAGGTAACTTAACTGTGCACCAAAACACTAGAGCAGTACAATTCAGAATCCAACAACGTCAAATTAACAGTTGTTGTCATTTAATACAAAATTAAAATGTTTGCCTCATCTTCAGAAATGGATAGAACTTTCATCAGAAGATCAGTAAGGAAAGAGAAGATTCAAATAATAGTACAAACCAAGTAGGCCTGATAGACATACTAGAAGATCCAGCAATAGCCACATACCCATTTTTCTCAAGTACACATGAAAGATTTGCCACAAAGCACGTTTCAGTAAATTTAAAAAGATTGAAATCATAAAAGTATCTTCTCCAATAACAGTGAAATGAAATTAGAAATGAAGTCAGTTAATGGAAATAATTCTAGAAAATTTAGAAAATTTACAAATTCAGTCAGCTCTCTATATTTCTGTGTTCTGCATTTGTGGAATCAATCAAGTACACATTGGAAACATTTAGGAAAAAAAAATTGTGTCTGTATGAAACATGTACAGACTTTCCCCCCTTGTTCCTTAGACAATATAGTATAACAACTGTTTACATAGAATATATATTTAATAGATATTATAAATAATCTGTAGATGATTCAAATTATATGGAAGGATTTATTAGCCATTTTATTAGTTTGGTACTGGGGATTGAACCCAGGGGCACTTAACCACTGAGCCACACCCTCAGCCTTTTTTTATATTTTATTTAGAGACAGGGTCTTGCTGAGTTGCTTAGGGCTTCGTTAAGTTGCTGAAGCTGGATTTGAACTCCAGATCCTCCTGCCTCAGCCTTTTGAGCCACTGGGATTAAAGGTGTGTACCACCACAGCTGGCCACTCTCCCATTTTATATAGGGACTTGAACATTCTTAGATTTTGGTATCCTTTAGGGAGAGGTCCTGAAACCAGTCTTTCAAGGATATCAAGGAATTCCTATATGCATAAATTAAACACATTCTTAAATCATAAGTCAAAGTAAAAATACCATAGGGGAAATTAGAAAATACAGATGAAAATTAAAAAAAAAATGCTTGACTTATTTGATGCAGTGAAAACATACTCAGAGAGAAATTAGTAGCAGTAAATACTTATATTTAAAAAAGGAAGATCTTAAGGTAGGCATGGTGGCGCATGCTGGTAATCCCAGCACTTTAGGAGGCCGAGAGAGGAGAATCGCTAGTTCAAAGTCAGCCTTAGCAACAGTGAGGCACTAAGCAACTCAGTGAGACCCTGTTTCTAAATAAAACACAAACATATATATATATATATATATATATATATTATAGGTATTTATATTATATATATTTATATATATTTTATACATATATATTTTATATATATATAATGTATACACACATATACTCACACACCAATAGAATAGCATTGAGGGTACAGAAATAAACCTGTACTTCCTATGTGATTGATTTTTGACAGTGACAGGACCATTCAATGGGGAAAGAATAATTTCTTCAACAAATTATTCTGATACAACTGGAAATACACATGCAGAACAATGAAATTGGATCCCTACCTCACACTATATACGAAAATTAACTCAAAATGGATCTGTGGCTTAAATATAAGAACTAAAACTCAAGAGCAAAAAGACAATCCAACTAAAAAACAGGCAAAAGACTTGAATAGACAGTTCTCAAAAGAAGATATACTGGTAGCCAAGATGAACACGATAAGAGATATTCAGTATCATTCATGATCAGAGAAAATGCAATGAAAACCACAGTGGGGTACTACTTCATGCCTACTAGGATGGCTGGAATCAAGACTCCAACAATATCAAGTTTTGGTGTAGATGTGGAGAAACTGGAATTCTCATATGTTGCTGGTGGGAATATGAAATAGTTTAGCTATTGTGTAAAAGAATTTGTTCTTCAAACTAAATTGTCATGTGACCCTAAAAATTCCACTTTTAGGTATATATACAAAACAATTGAAAACAGGTACTCAAATAAATACATACATGCCTGTTCATAGTAGTACTGTTTTCAATAGACAAATTGTGGGAACAACACAGATACCCATCAGTGGATGAATGGGTACATTTATTTTACCTACATTCTATAAAATATTGCTTACCCATAAAAAGGAAATGAAGTACTGATACATGTTGCAATGCAGAAGAACCTTGAAAATGATTTTAAGTGAAAGAAATCAAACACAAAATGATTCCATTTATATTAAATATCCAGAATACATAATTTATAGAGATAGAATGCAGAATGGTGGTTGCCAGGGCCTAAAGGGTAAGGAGGAATGGGGAACAGCTGCCTATTGGTCATGCAGTTTCCTTGTGGATTAATAGTGTTTTGGAACTAGATATAGTTGGTGGTTGTACAGCATTGTGAATGTACTAAATGTTACTGTCTTGTTCACTTGAAATGGATTAATTTGATGTTTTGATGTTATGTCAATTTCACTTCAATAAAAAATTAAAATGCTTTCAAAGAAGAAATCAGATATTATTCATAACCAAGATAAATAAATCACTGATTAGAAAGAGATTGGTGGTTGATTTAGATGTGACAAAGGTGCTCTAAATGTTCAAGAGAGAGGAAAACAGCAATATGATGTAAAAATAGGTAGAAGATACAAAAACATTCCCAGAGACAATTTCTAGAGATTAAGAATGCAATATCTGAAATTAAAAAACAAATAGTAAATGGAATTAGCCTATTATGTCTCATTGTATATATACAACATATATATATATATGGCACTTCAAAAAACCTAAACAATTTCTCAATTTGAGTTTTTATATGTGTTCTTTGTATAAGATGACTGGATATAATGGGTAAATAGCAAATAAGCCACTGTAGAAAAAAAAGATTGGTGAGCTTGAATACATAGAAATTGTGGCTATTTAAAATGACGCATAGGGTAGAGACTGAAACAATAGTAGTACATTAGTGAGCTGTGGGATATCAGGTAGTCTGAGATATATGTAAGTAGAGTCCCTGTAGAAGCGAGGGGAATAGGCAAAATATTAGAAGAAATAATGATTGAAACCCCTCTATGTTTAGTGAAAACTATAAACTCACAGATCTAAGAAGTCAATGAGCATGAAGTGGAAGAAACATTAAAGATGTACACCAAGGCTCATCATAATCAGATTGCTGGAAACCAGTGATACTGTAAGAAAATCTTTTGAGGAACCCGAGGTGAAAAGAAACATTATAAATAGAGAGTTTTTTTAATATTTATTTTTGTTTTTGTTTTTGCCATCCTGGAATCAAACCCCAGGCTAGCACTCTACCACAGAACCTTTCTTAGAAACTGCAGCCCATGAGAAAGTGGAGTTACATCTGTTACATCTTTAAAGTAATGAAAGAAAAATATTTATTAAAGTAGCATTTTATTCCTATTGAAAATATTTTTCAGGAAGAAGTGACTTTTTCTGATGTTTTCTTAATTATGATAAAATATACATGCTTATCATTATAACCATTCTTAGTATATAGTTCTGTGACATTAAGTGCATGCATATTGTCCTTCAACCGTCACTATCATTTCTTTCTAGACCCTTTTTTCATTTCTCCAAACTGGAGCATTATACCCATTAAATCATTAACCGTTAAAATTAACTATTACACCCATTAAACACCAACTCCTTATTGCCTTACCCCCAGCCCATTACAGCTGCCATTCTACTTATTGTCTGTATGAATTTGACTACTCTAAGTACCTTCATATAAACAGTCATACAGTCCTTTTGTGACTGGATTAGCTTTTTTTAGCCTAATGTCTTCAAGATTCATTCATGTTGTAGCATATACCATAATTTCCTTCCTTTTTAAGATTGAATAATTTTCTACTCTACACAAACACACACACCACATTTTGTTTATCCATTCATTTGTTGATGGACATTTGGGTTGCTTCTATCTTTTGGCTTTTGTGAATAATGCTGTGTGAATGTGGATGTACAGATATTTGTTTGCATCCATTTTCTCAGTTCTATATGCGCAGGGAAGCTTGAAAACAATGCCCTATAGTAAGGTGAATAATATATCAAAACTGACACAGAGGTGACACAGATGAGTCAGAGATACAGATAATATGGAAAGACCAATATGAAACTTAGAAAGATGAAATCTACATCTGAGAAGAAAAATATGTCAGATGAAATTAAAGGCAAATTCGACATTGCTGGAAAAATAACTAGTGAACTTGAAGACACAGTAATAGAAACCATCCAGAATGAAACACACAGAAAAAATAATTTTAAAAATTAGAAAGCATCAGAGAAGTGTAGGATGCCTTCAAGCAGCCACATGGACGAGGAATTGAAGTTCTTGAGGGAAGCAGGGTGCAGATAAATATGTTTCAGCAAATAATGGCTAAAAACTTTCTAGACTTAAACTATCAAAGAAATTAAATGAATTCTGGGCTGGGATTGTGGCTCAGCAGTAGAGCGCTTGCCTCGCATGCATGAGGCCCTGGGTTCGATCCTCAGCACCACATACAGAGCAATAAAATAAAGACATTGTGTCCATCTACAAAAAATTAAAAAAAAAAAAACAATGAAAATGTATTATCTTCTAAAAAAAAAAAGAATTCCAAGTATAAGAAATATAAAATGATATCAAGGAATGTCATGGTCAAATTGCTGAATGCAGGTGTTGAAAAAGAAAGTCTTGAAAGTGACAAAGAAATTAAATGAATTCCAAGTATAAGAAATATAAAATGATATCAAGGTATGTAATTGTCAAGTTGCTGAATGCAGGTGTTGAAAAAGAAAGTCTTGAAAGTGGCCAGAGACTTGGTCATGTTATGTGCAGATGAGCAAAGATTAAGATATAAACAAGGGGGCTGGGATTGTAGCTCAGTGGTAGAGCGCTTGCCTTGCTTGCGTGGGGCACTGGGTTCGATCCTCAAGACCACATAAAAATAAATAAGTAAAATAAAGATACTGTGTCCATCTACAATTTAAAAAAAAAAAAAAAAGATATAAGCAAGGAGCCAGATGTGGTGGCCCGTAATCCCAGCAGCTTGTCAGGCTAAAGCAGGAAGATTGCAAGTTGGCCAGCCTTAGTAACTTAATGAGGCCCTAAGTGACTTAGAAAGACTCTATCTCAAAACACAGAATAAAAAGGGCTGTGGTTCTGTGGTTAAGTGCCCCTGGGTTCAATCCTTGGTACCAAAAAGCAGACAAACTCACTCAATGCAAGCAAGGAAATGGTGGAGGATCATCTTTAAAACATAGAATGATGAAAAGTATCAACCAAGAATTCTGTATTATGAATGTAGGTTTCAGAAACAAAGATGAAATAAACATTTTCAAATACACAAATGCTGAATGAATGCACCACTTATATACCCCATCTAGAAGAAAATTAAGTTCTCCTTCATTCAGTAGGAAAATAATACTCATTGCGGATAATGGATTTACATAAAAGAAAGAAGTCTACCATAAATAACAAATACTTAAAGTTTTTTCCTTATTAGTTAAATTGCCTTAAATGATAATTAACTGAAATAAAAATATTAAAAAGTTATTATTGTGTGATAACATACGTAAAAGTAAACTGCATGATAACAATAGCCTAATGGCAGGAAGGGAGAAATGGAAGTCTATTATCAGTTTTTATGCTCTACATGAGGTGATTTAATATTACTTGAAGATAGATTTATAAGTTAAAGATGGTATACTATGACAAAGCAGCCACTAAACTAGCTAAATACATAGTTGTAATTAATAATCCAAAAAAGGGACATAAAATGGAATCAATAACATAATCCAGCAAAAACCAAGAAAAGATGAAAAAGGAAAGACCAGATAGCACAAAGAAAACAAATAGTAAAATGATACTTAAAGTAACTGTATGAATAATCACATTAAATGTAAATAGTCTATCTAAAGCGCAAGAAGTAAAATCAAGCATCAATAAATGGGATGGTATCAAACTGAAAAGCTTCTTCACAGCAAAAGAAACAATCAAGAACATGAAGAGAGCCTACAGAATGGGAGCAGATCTTTGCTACCTGCACCTCAGATACAGCATTAATCTCCAGGATATACAAAGAACTCAAAAAACTTGACAAAACAAAACAAAACAAAACAAAAAACACAGCCCAATCAATAAATGGGCAAAGGAACTGAACAGGCACTTCACAGAAGAAGAAATATGATTAGTCAAAAAATACATGAAAAAATGTTCAACATCTCTAGCAATTAGAGAAATGCAAATTAAAACTACACCGAGATTTCATCTCCCTCCAGTCAGAATGGCAATTATCAAGAATACAAGTAACAATAAATGTTCATGAGGATCTGGGGAAAAGGCACACTCAGACATTGCTGGTGGGACTGCAAATTGGTGCAACCATTCTGGAAAGCAGTATGAAGAATCCTCAGAAAACTTGGAATGGAACCACCATTTGACTTTGTCCCACTCCTGGGTCTATACCCAAAGGATGTAAAATCAGCATACTATAGTGACACAGCCACATAATGTTTATAGCAGCTCAATTCACAATAGCTAAGCTATGGAACCAACCTAGGTGCTTTCAACAGATGAACAGATAAAGAAAATGTGGTATACATACACAATGGAATATTACCCAGCCATAAAGAAGAATGAAATTATGGGATTTGCCAGTATATGGATGGGAGTGGAGACTATAATGCTAAGTGAAATAAGCCAACCTGAAAAAAAATCAAAGACCAAATGTTCTGTTTGTGTGGATGTTAACACACTATAAGTGGGGTGGGGTGGGGGGACAGAAGTTCATTGGAGTAGACAAAGGGTAATGAAGGGAAGGGTGGGGAGATGGGAATAGGGAAGAGAGTGGAATGAATCAGACATAATTTTCCTGTGTTCATATATGAATACATGAGCAATGAAACTCCACATCATGTACAAACACAAGAATGGGATCCTAATTAGAATAAGCTACACTCCATGTATGCATATTATGTCAAAATACACTCTATTGTCATATATATCTAAAAATAACATTAAAAAATGTAAATAGTCTAAACACCCCAATTTAAAGGTTGATATTTTCAGATTGTATAAAACAGCAAGATTTACCTGTGTGCTTGCCTGCAAGAAATACTTTAAATATAAACACAAAAAGATTAAAAGAATAGAGAAAATACAGCATGGTAACCTAAAAAGAAATTTGAAGTGGGTCAAAGTAGATTTTAGAGCAAGGATCATTACCAGGGATAAAGAAATTCATTTCAATAATCCCTCTCAATAATTGATATAGAAAAATGGACAAAAAGTCACCAAAGATATGGTAGACTTGATATTGCTTTTATAGCACACCCTACCTAAGAAGAGCAGAATACACATTTGTTCACAAGTTCATACGTAACATTTACCCAGATGACACTTTTGTGGGCCCTGAAACAATTCTTAGTTCAAAAGGATCCAAGTCATAGAAAGAATGTTTTCTGATTACAGTGAATTTATAAATCATTAGCAGATGATCCTTTGAGAATCCCTAAATACTTACAAGTTAAATAACACACAAACAACCCATGATTATAAAATGAAAAATGAAAAGGAAAATTAGAAAGTATTTTAAACTGAGTGAAAATGTCCATATGACATATTAGAAGATGTCAATATTACTAGCACTTGTTTTGGAAATTTATAGCACTGACTGTCAGAAAGGAGGCTCTCAAATTATTTCAGCTTTCACCTTAGAAGAGCAAATTAATCCCAAATGAAGCCAAAGAATATAGGTAACCTAAATAGCTTTATGTGTATTAAAAAAATAGACATTTTAGTTAAAGTCTTCCCATAAAACTTCAGGTCTAGATAGTTTAATTGATTAGTTTTAACAAAGAAGAAATATCAATTTTATAAAACATCAAAATATGGAAGCAATGGAAATATTTTCTAAGGTTGAAGATGTCAGCATTACCGGGATACAAAAGCCAAAGACATAATAAGAAAACTGCAGGATAATACTTTTCACAAATAAAATTGCCAAAATCTAAACAAAATTTTAGCAATTCTAATTCAACAGTATATAGAAAGAACAGTATGTCATTGACCATGTGTGGTTTATCCCAGGAATGTAGGGTTGGTTTAACAGTCAAATCAGTTAATGTAATCACCAATATTAAACTATAAAGTAAAAATCATATTGTCATTTTAAAAATTTTTTTGGTACTGGGGATTGAACTCAGGGGTACTTGACCACTGATCCACATCCCCAGCCCTATTTTGTATTTTATGTAGAGACAGGGTCTCACTGAGTTGCTTAGCACCTCGCCATTGCTGAGGCTGGCTTTGAACTTGTGATTCTCCAGTCTCAGCCTCCCAAAGTGCTGGAATTAACAGGTGTGAGCCACCGTGTCCAACCATGTTATCATTCTTTTTTTTTTTTTAATATTTTTTAGTTATAGATGGACATATCTTTATTTTGTTTGTTTATTTTTATGTGGTGCTGAGGATTGAACCTAGTGCCTCACATGTGTGAGGCAAGAGCTCTGCCACAGAGCTACAACCCCAGCCCCTGGACATTATCATTCTTTTTTTTTAAATTATTTTTTAGTTGTTGATGGATCTTTATTTTATTCATTTATTATTTATATGTGGTGTTGAGGATCCAACCCAGTGCTTCACGCATGCTAGACAAGCACTTTACCACTGAGCTACAGCCCCAGCCCTACATTATCATTCTTGATAGAGAAAAAGCATTTGACAAAATTCAATATCTGTTCTTGAAAACAATCTTTAGCAAACTAGAAATGGAAATGAACTTCTGTAATTGATAATGTACATCTATGAAAAACTTCAGTAGCCCAAATTGAACACTTTTTACGAAAAACCCAAGAAGACAAGAATACCCATTTTCACTAGTATTATTCAATATTTGCCTGGTAGTTTTAGCCAGTACAATCAGGCAAATCTGGCAGAATTCTGCTGTAACTAATGAATGATTGTAGCAGGATTGTAGAATATAAGCCAGGTGTGGTGGCCCATACCCATAATCCCAGTGAGTTGAGAGGCTGAGGCAGGAGGATCACAAATTGGAGGCCCTAAGTAACTTAGTGAGACTTTGTCTCAAAATTAAGAATTAATAAGGGCTGGGGATGTAGCTCAGTGGTAGAGAGCCTCTAGGTTCAATCCCTAGTACTAAAAAAAAAAAAAAAAAAAAAGATTGCAGGACATAAGAGCGATATACAAAGACCAATTGTAGCCTGGCGTGCACCTATAATCCCAGCAACTCAGGAGGCTGAGACAGGAGGATTGCGAGTTCAAAAAGCCAGACTCAGCACAATGACTAGGTACTAAGCAACTCAGTGAGACACTGTCTCTAATAAAATACAAAATAGGGCTGGACATGTGGCTCAGTGGTTGAGTACCCCTGAGTTCAATCCCTGGTACCAAAAAAAAAAAAAGATAAATCTAACAATATGTTAAAGAAAATTAAGAACAAAACATTGCTAAGAGAAACTGCCTAAATAAGTTGAGAAATATGATTATCATTATTCATGGATTTCTTATTTGTGAATTGGCTTCTTCATTAAAACTTATTTGTAATCCCCAAATCAATATTTTTGGTATTTTTGTGGTCATTTGCAGATACTTGCAGAGTTGTAAAAAATTTGAGTCATTTAATGTGCATATGAGGTTGAACAAGTCCACACTACGCTTTCTTGTTTCAGCTTTCATATGTAAACAAGTGGCCTTTTCTTGGATTATTTAGTGTCACATTTTTTGCATTTCTGTGCTTCTTGTTTATTTTATTGTTTCAAATGGCTCTCAGGTGTAGTTTTTAAGTGCTATATAGTATTCCTAAGCCCAAGAAGGCTCTGATATGCCTTATGGAGAAAATATATAGGTTAGATAATCTTCATTCAAACAATTGCTATGTTGTTGGCTGTGAGTTCAGTGTTAATCAAATATATATTTATTTACAAAGATGACAGTGTGTGTATGTGTTTATGCTAAGTAGGGGGTCTTTAAACAGAAACACATATAAAACAAGATTATTTATTGATCAATTGGCAAAAATTTGACCTAAGGCTTGTAGGAGTCTAATTTTGTATTTGCCCTGGGAGCGGTGGTTCAATATCCATTAACTCACTGTTGGCAGCAACTTCATAGAACATAACTATCAGTGACACATCATTCTCTCAATAATGAGAATTAACCATATCTTTTTCATGAGTTGGAAGACTTTGTTAAAATGTTGATTATCACCGAAGTAATCTATAGATTTATGCTCCAATCTTTACATGCTGTATTGTCAAAATGGACAAAATAAATTGCAAGTTAAAACCATTTACCGTTATACATCTATTAGAATGACCGACGTTAAGAACACTGACCATAACAGTGTTGGTAAGGATACCATATGCTTTTCCAGTGTTTAAACCTCAAGGTAGCTTATTGGAAATCAGAGATTGCAGGCATGACACGTTAGGGCCTGCTTTGAATCAGATCCTTGAGCATCTTCTTTCTGTTTTTCAGAATCGTGGTGGCACTGTCAAGACTTTATAAAGGACAAGAGCAATTAGGATTTAAGACATATTATAAACCATTCCCTACTTTGGTATGGCTTTATAAAGTAATAATATTAAAGTTAAACATGCTCATTGTAAACAAGTAAAAGAATACAGTATATTGAAATAGAAAGTGAGAATATCCCCATTCCCACTTTTTAAATACGTACACCTTTAAAGAAGATAAAGATATGATCAGAGAATAAGCTATAACTTTTTTTAAATTCAGCATTTTGTAGTGTTTTCTCATGCCAGTCTATAAGTCCAGTACCTCTTTTAGTTTTCCCCTGCCCCCACTCTTTATCTTTTTCTTTCTCTCTCCCTCTTCTCCCTCCCTCCCTCCCTGCCTTTCTTCCTTCCTAGGGATTTAACCCAGACGTGCTTTAACACTGGGCTATATCCCCAGCCATTTTTATTTTGAGATATGGTCTGGATAAGTTTCTTAGGGCCTTGCTAAGTTACTGAGGCTGGCTTCAAACTTGTGATCCTCCTGCCTCAGCTTCTCAAGTCACTGGTCACTGGGATTACTGGCATATACCATGTGTGCCCAGTTATTTTAGTTTTTTCAAAGCTGCATAGTCCTAGGGCTGGGGATGTAACTCAGGGGTAAAGTGCTTGCCTGCATGCAGAAGGCCCTGGATACAATCACTAGTGGAAAAAAAAAAAGTTGTGGCCTCAAAGTTGAATAGTCCTTGTAGTTTATTTTACCAATCCGTTATTGGTGGTAAATTTTTATCTTGTTTATAATTCTTTTTTTTTTAAATATTTTTTTAGTTGTAGATGGACACAATATCTTTATTTATTTATTTTTATGTGGTGCTGAGGATCAAACCCAGTGCCTCAAGCATGCAAGGCAAGTGCTCTACCACTGAGCTACAATCTCAGCCCTTGTTTATAATTCTTGTTACTACAGTCTTGCTTTTAAGATTGTCATTATATGTATATCTTATTTTAATCTTCCAGTTGAACTTATGCCTAATGATGTAGAGTTACTGTTTAAACTTAGGTACAGTGGAAACTTAAATCAACATCATACACCAAAAATTAGTGCTAATTTATGTTTTTATCAGTAGTGTTTGCAACCATTTCCTGACATCTGTTCCAATACTTATGTGATATTAAAAAGATTATGATAATGTACTGTATATTTAAAAAAGCTAGAAGAAAAGGATTTTGAAAGTTTTTACTATAAAGGAATGATAAATATTTGAGGAGGTAGAGATGTTTGACCTGATTTAAATATTACACAACATATGCATATATTGAAAACATCATATTACTCCATGACTAGTTATAATTTTTATATATCAGCTAAAAATAAATTTAATTCAAAAACAAAATAAGAAAAAAATAGTCTGTTAAATCTCACTGGAATTTGAATTTTTATTTCTTTAATCCTTTTTGTTTTGAACAGATGTTTACTCAATAAATTATATGAGTTGGAACTGGAGATATAGCTTAGTGGTAGACCACTTGCCTAGCATATGTGAGGCCCTGGATTCAATATCCAACAATGCCAAAAAAGAAAAAAAAACTAAAAAATTACATGGGTTGATTGTGTATACATTTGCCCTTTTATCTGTTGGCTTGAAAAACACTGATTTATATTATCTTTGTATTTTATAGATATTAACAGTTTGTCTTCTTATGTTACAAGTATTTCCATAACTCTAGTTTACAGATTATCTCTTAGTGTCATTTATCATGTGTTCTGCTTTACTGAAGTGTTACATTTTTATGTTGTTAATTATCAGTTTTTTTTTTTCTCTTATAGCTTCTATGTTTCTTGTCTTTAAGGCCTTCTTTATTATAGGACTATGAGATATAGTTACTCCAATTTTTTTGTGCTTTTGTGGTATTTTGTATTTTAATACTTTTGGAATTTATTTTTGTGTTTATGTGAAATAGGAACTTAAATTTTTTCCTGGTGGATAAATGTTATAATAGAGTAGTTCAGCAGTACCTGAGTAGTTCAGCAGGGATTTTGCCTGGGCAGCCTTAGGTTAAGATCTAATTTGAAGTTACAGTGTTTGTTTTAGTTACAACTGTGGACAGATACTAGCATTTCTTCTAGAAGGCAAGAGTGTATGGAAGGTAATTCCTTTATTCTTTGTCTTAAACATTTTTTTCCCCTTGGAAGTTAGAGTGAGTTCTTTCTATTAGAAGCGAATAGGGAGAAGAGAGCCAGGAAAGAGACATAGAAACTGTGTCTAAACGCTTCTAGGAATAGAGATAGAAATGGACTCTTCTGTGGAGAAATATGCTTTGACAGAGGAGGTAGACTGTGATTTTACTAGCAACAACTCTGGCTGTCATATAGCTACTCTTAGGATGTTTGCTACTCTGGTTTAGGAAACTTTTTGGTGTTGTAGTGAATTTTAATTACATTTTTTCCCCCCACGATTGCCTTCCATTCATTCTGTATTGTGTTAAATGTTTTGCTTGCATTTGTCAGATAGAATGTTTTCTGTGCCTTTCCCCTTGTCTTTGAAAAGCTTAGACTTTCCCTCATCTTACCTTGGTGGATTCCTGCTTTCCTTAAGTAACCCGATTACCACCTCTTAAAACCTTTTTTATACTCCCTTTTCCTAAGGATTCCTTGTGACAGCCTTATTACAACACCCAAAATACTGTAATTTATTGTGTGTGTCTTTTTTCTTCTCTCAGAGTATGAATGAGCTCCTTTGGGGACAGAGAATTTGCTTGTTCTTTGAAAACTGGAAGCTACATTATTTTGGTATAGTTTGGAGATTCAAGTGCCATTGAGTCCAAGACATTTTGTAAAGATATGAAAGTAGAGTGTATCTAAACAAATAGAATGTATTTGTGCTCTTATTGGATATGCATTTACTATTGCTATCAGTGTTTCTTATCAAATTTATGGCAAGTTACATGTAAATAAATTTCATATCAATTAAGGTAGAATATTCCCTTACATATGAGAAATCTTAAGTGTAATTCATATAATACTTGGAAATTTTCATGGAAAACAGTCTTAGGCTTGTATGATAAATCAATGGAAAAATAATAACATGTACTTTTCATAGATATTCAAGAAGTACATTTATATGAATAAAATCAATTTATCCTAACAACATTTTAGTTCAAAATATTGGTGTATAGAGAGCCATGAAAAACATTTGTATAATTTTCTTAATAGTTTTAGTTTTTAATAATATGTTTTAATAAATACTTATCATAATAACTGGGATTCTTAATCATAGTTAACAGTGTCATGTCATTTTATTCAACCCATATAGTCATCCAGTGAGATAAAAACAACTACTACTATCCCTATTTTACTGTACAGAAAGTAAGATTTAAGTTCTTTCTTAAAGTCATATAGATATCAGGATGTGACAGAGATACCAAAAATATGCTTTTTACCAGAAGAGGAAACCAACAACTCAGTTGCTCTCTCCAAATGGCAGAGTCTTAGAAATTCATTATCAGTTTTATTTACTTTTAAGTAAGCTCTTACTAGCTACCTGATGAACTTGAAGTTTACTTCAAAATAACTTCAGGGATGACATTCTTAGGTTTCTTGGAAATGTCTACCTATATAACATTGTGTTTCTCATTTTTTGCAGTGTTAACTTTTCTAAAATGTTATATATAAATTAAGTTTATCTGTCTGTCTGTCTCTCTCTTTTTTTTTTGTCTGTGTGTGGGGTACTGGGGATTGAACCCAGGGCCACAGACATGCTTGTAAGTACTACTGAGCTGTGCCAGTCAGCTCTATATCTCAATTTTTATAGACCAATCTGTTTTATAACTTTGTAGATGCTTTATCCAAATTTTGTTGTAATTCTAAAATTATTGCTGTATCACTAGGCTCTGTTAAATAGTTAATACTAATAAGATTTCTGATTAAATAGGGGAATAGTTATTTAAAATAAAGTTTTAATCATTTTGTACAGGAAAATGTTGCAACTATAATTATTTTTCAGTCTATTAACTTTAAATATTTTGTATTTTAATTGTGAAGCTTTATCAAAAATAAGATCTTGGGCTAGGGATATAGTTCAGTAGTAGAATACTTGCCTAGCATGTGTAAGATATTGGGTTTGATCCCTAGCATTGCAAAAATAGGCTGATTTTTACCAGATTTTAAATATTTTCTCATTTTTAGCAAAGAAAAAAAGTCATTCTATTTTTGCTTTTTGATGTTCAATAAGCCATGCTATTTGTTGCACTTGAGTGTTTCATGCCATGGTAAGCAAGAACTAAAATTGATTATAGCTGCAAGTCACCAAATTTTCCATGATGACCGATTTTCTGAATTGAACACACAATGGATTAAGTAAAATGTGGGTTTTCTCAAACTTTTCTTTTATCTTTGTACTTTTCCCAAAAGAAATAATTGCTAATTAATTGTAGATTTGGCTGTTAACTATATTGGTCCTACACTTGGTTACTTAGATTTTCTTTCTTTTTACTTGTGCCATATCAGGTATTTATGTAGTTTTCTTATAAAATAGTTTTTTTTAAGCTTTATTTTATTTATTTTTATGTAGTGCTGAGTGTTGAACCCAGTGTCTCACATGTGCTAGGCAAACACTCTACCACTGAGCCACGACCTCAGCCCATAAAATAGTTTTTTAATCACAATGCACATAATCAAGTCATTGTAGCAAATTATTATTATTTTTTGGTACCAGGAATTGAACTCAGGGGTACTCAACCACTGAGCGACATCCCCAGCCCTATTTTGTGTTTTGTGTAGAGACAGGGTCTCACTGAGTTGCTTAGGACCTCACCATTGCTGAGTCTGGTTTTGAACTCGCAATTCTCCTGTCAGCCTCCCAAAGTGCTGGGATTACGGGCATGCGCCACCGCCCCCGGCTTGAAGCAAATTATTGGTTTAAGAGTAACCAGAAATTTGAAAGAATACTATTTTCCACACTGAACCTTGACAGAGAGTTTGAAGATGAAGTTTCTAAAATCAGCTATTGCTGTTCATTTTATGTATTTTTCATACATTCTGCCTATAGTTTAATTAAAACTTGCATATTGTATAGCTAGGTTTTAGAAATTTTATTGGCATTGATTAATGGGAGATGAAAGAAAAACTAAAAATTAGTTAAATCTGTAAATGAGATGAAGAAAAATATAGGATAAATTAATATACTATTGCAAAAATATTCTGAAGCTATAATAATACCTTGTATTTGCAGTATAGTTTAGAAAACCATACTATACATTTTAAAATCTTAAACTCACAATAAAATTGTGAATTAAGTTGGGTAGATTTCTTACCCTCATTTTATAGAAAGAATAGAAGGTTTAGTAGCTTTAAGTAAAGTCATTAAGACCTTGAAGATTAGGGAAGGATTTTTTAAACAAGATATAAAAAGCATAAATCATAAGAGAAAAGATTGGTAACTCTTGGTATTCATACCTGTAATCCCAGCTACGGTGGTAGGCTGAGGTGGGATACCAGGTTTGAGGCTAGCCTAGGTAACTTGGTGAGATTTTGTCTTAAAAAAAGGGCTGAGGATGTAGTTCAGTGGTGGAACACTTGCCTAGCATGTATGAGGCCATTGAGTCAATCCCTAGTATCATCCGCATGGAACAACAACAACAAAAAAAGATAACTATAACACATAAGATAATCAATAAAGAAAGGGCAGAAGCAGTTCACAGTGATCCATAAAGTAAGAGAAATGTTTTAAGTTCACTAGTAATCTGGGCATGCAAATAAAAATAATAGTGGGGAAAAATACCCAAGAAACATTAGTGGGATAAAATTTGTTAGACATCAAGTTATAAAAAATTAAAATACCTGGTTGCCACACGCTATATTTTCAAGCTTGAGGATAAATTGTAGTTCTCATGCTGTGAGGAGAATTTCATTTGGTACAGTCATTCTGAGAGTTATTTAGCAGCATTTTCTTGTAAGAGTGAAGAATTGGAAGCACCCTAAGTGTCTCTTAGTAGAGGTATGGATAAAAATACTACTACATTATTGTCATGGAAGTTCTATAGCAGTTAGATGTAATGCACTAGATCTATGTAGGTTAAAATCTTAAAAACATAATGAAGAGTGAGAAATGTAAATTGTGAAAATTCTAAGTTTATTATATTGTTTATGTAAATATAAAACCAAATACATCAAAACTGTATTTTCTCATAAATATACATGTATGCCCATAAATGTATTTTGAAATATCCTAAAGGAGTATATTCTAAATTTATGTAGTAGTAGTCTCTGGAAAAGATGAAAGTAACTTAATTGAAATGTTGTACTTTTTTTTTTTTAAAAGAGATTCATAACTATAATATGAAATAATCAAGATTTAAAGTAATATGGTAAATGTTAACAATTTAAGTTCTGATTGTTCAGTAGTGGGCATTTGTTAAATTATTTTTTCTGCTTTTTATTTTCAAAATTTCCTAAAAAAAAAGAAAAGAAAAGGAAGTTTAATTTGCTTAGGGTTCCCAGATACAGTTGGAAAAGCAAGTACTTACTTTTAGAACTTGATTCCCAAATCTGTAACCTTTTCTACTACTATGATATCTCCAAATGAGAAGGAAAAAAATAAAAAAGAAAGGCTACAAAAGGTGGACAGAATTAGCTTTTTACTAATAAGAAGTCAATAATTTATTTGTTTATTATAAAATTTCTTGAGAGAAAAAGAAATTTATAAGACAAATTAAAAGTTAATCTTATTTGGGAGCTGGGGTTGCAGCTCAGTGGTAGGGCGCCTGCCTTGCACACGTGGGGCACTGGGTTCGATCCTCAGCACCACATAAATAAATAAAATAAAGGTATTGTGTCCATCTACAACTAAAAATTAAAAAGTTAATCTTATTTAAGAATCTATGCTGTTGTCACATATGTATAGAGAGCAACTTAGGTATTTAAGAAAAAAGGTACTTTGTTTAAAATGTGATATATACTTCTTTTGCATGTAATGGAAGACATTTTAGATAATTTGATTTTTTTAAATACAGAATTCATGAAAAAAATTTAACTCATATGTACAATCTAATTTTAGTCCAAAAAGTCAAAACTAGTTTTCTTCCACTTTGTAAAGTCATTCTTGACAAAAACTTTACAGCCTTTTTATTTACAGCTTCTCTCCAAGATAAAATGGCAAACCCCAAAGAGAAAACTCCAATGTGTCTGGTAAATGAGTTGGCCCGTTTCAATAGCCTCCAACCCCAGTATAAACTTCTGAATGAAAGTGGGCCTGCTCATTCGAAGGTAAGGTTATGAAGAGAAGTGGTCAGACATGCTTATCAAACTAGCAGACTTACCATCTCAGGTGTTATTTGTACGTTATTTTGGAGTGTGGGGTGGTGGATGACCTGGAGGCTCTTTGTTTTGTATCAATAATATTTTGAAGTGTAAACAATTTTGTTGCTTATTATGATTTGTAAAACTCTTTCAGATACAGTACCTCATAAAAACCTTATCAAAAACACAAGAAATACAGGTTGTTAAAATTTCTACTTTGTAAATTGGGAAACTCAGGCACAGAAAAGTGACTTGCTTTATAGTTCATAATTGAGAGTACTAGCACTTAAGTATGTTTGTTGGCTGCAAGTGAAGTGCTCTGTGCATTAAATCACAGCTGCTACAGTGTAATGGAGACAGAGCAGATAATGCAGTGGATAACCATTGATACATCTTTGCCAGTGTGATGTTTAATTCTAAGATTTATCATTTATGAAAGTTGTATATTCCAGCATTATCATCTGTATATTGTTATAATATTGTTCTTTTAAATGGAAATGCAATTTGTATATAGCTATGTATACATGTTTACAAATATACATATTACAAAGAAGTCTACAACTAGTATATTTGATCTCCATTCATCTGTGAAAAATCTCAATTGTGCATAATTTTCTTTGGCACATTTTAAGTATTGGATATAATGATAATTATACATTTTCATATGCAATGTGGAAATAGTTGATTCTGTAAGAGTTGATTAATTTTCATAAAGCCATCGACTATTAGGTTACTTGTTTTCTATCATCTCCCTAAAGTAAGGAAAATAATATGCAACTAAAATCTGTCAGTGTTGCTCCCTGGTACAGGCTGTTCTGAAGGACTTATGGGCAACTGTTTAATTTTTTCATATTATCTCTTATTCTTGTATTAGCAGAGAAAATAGTGTGGCTTAGCTTTACTTGTTCATCTTTGTATCCTGACTCTCTTTTAAATACTTTCTGCTCTTACTCATGTTGAACTATTTGCATTTCTCAGAATATTTTATGTTATTTTTACATTTCTATGCTCTAAGTTAGATTATCTTTCTACCTTGAAGATCTTTTTGCTTTTATTCACTTTGAATACCAAGCTTACTTGTCCTGTCTTCCAAACTTCTGTGAAACCTATAATCTTCCCATTGGGCCTCCACTACATTGGAGTTGTAGTGGTTACTGTATTGTGTGCTGTAATATATACTGCTGAAGTTGTAGTGGTTACTGTATTGTGTGCAGTAATATATGTTGCCCATTACTTTTGTGATACCCTTTGCTTATTTAGGATTGTTTATTTACTATTTCTTCTGTCCCTGGCACATGTCCTTCTCAGCTCCTTATTACCAATTCTAGGTATTCTTTCTTGAGCTAATTCCCAGTTTTGATTTCATGTAATCAGAATAACTCCCCACTTCCCCTCATGATATCATTTATTGACCTCTGGGTAATTCCATCACATTTCTCATGGCTCACTTTCACTTTCTTCAGCTTTCCTTCCATTTAAATTTTTGGTGTTTTTTCTTTTTTGTGTGTGCGGAGGAAGGTACTTGGGATTGAACCCAGGGGAGCTTTACCACTGAGCTTACATTCCCAGTCCTATTTATTTTCCATTTTGAGACAGGATCTTGCTAAGTCACTGAGGGTTTCACAAAGTTGCTGAGGCTAGCCTTGAACTTGCAGCCTTCCTGCCTCAGCCTCCTGAGTCACTGGGATTACAAGTGTGTGTTCTCACACCTGTCTCATTTTTGGTGATTTTAACATCTAACTAGATGATTGTTCCAACATGCTGACCTTTCAGTTCCTGGAACTTTTCCATTTATCTTGTCTTCTACTTTCCTTCAGCCACTCATTTCTGTAATTGCATTCTTGACCTTATCACTGCTAGTAACTGAAAGACCCTCCATAATTTTGGTTTCCAGGACTCATCTCTTGCTGACATGAAACCTCCTAACATTGTTACTCGTAATTTTAACAGTCCTTTCATATGACCAGTCTATTGATTCTACCATCTTTTTTCTGTTCCTCACTTCCCTTACTTCTTTTTTTTAAAAAAAATATATTTTTGTAGTTGTAGATGGACAGAATACCTTTATTTTATTTATTTTTTATGTGGTGCTAAGGATCAAACCCAGTGCCTCACACATGCTAGGCGAGCGCTCTGCCACTGAGCTACAGCCTCAGCCCCACTTCCCTTATTTCTTAGGTAGGTCATTGTTCAACTTAAAATTCTGAATGATTTGTATGTAAATATCCTTAGCTATCTTGCCTGTCTTGGTTACTGGTACTTGCTGGGCGGAATCCCAACCCCAAATCTGAACTTTGCCTTCTCTTCTGAATAGTGGAAGAACTGCCTGTAGAATCGAAGCCCTCTATTTGTGTACTAGATCACAAGCCCTTTCACCATTCTTCCAGCTTCACTTGCCCTGCCCTTTTCTCCTGACCCCTGTTTGCTTTTGTGCTGTCAGTTTCCCCTTCCAGTGAATCATTCACATCAACATACAGATAGCCTATTCATTTTTTCAATCTTAAGAGGATCTCTTGGCTCCACTTTCACCTCTATTTATAACTTAATTCTCCTCTTCTTTATAGCAAAACTCCTGAAAGGAGTTGTCCATATGAGCTGTTTCTTCTGTAGCCAGGATTTTGTTTCCACCATTCCTACTGTTTAAAACTGGTCTAATGAAAGCCACCAGCAATATCCTCTTTAAATTTCTTAACACTTGTCAGTCCTGTGTTACTTGATCTATATTGCCTGTATTTGATATAGGTGAAATATATTCAACTCCTTGTTGAGATGCTTTCTTTTGTTAGCTTCCAAGACACTGTGCTGCTTTTGCTTTTCTCTGACTGGCTATACTTTAAAAATTTCTTTTGATCCCCCCCATCTCCCAGACTCCCCCCCCCTTTTTTTGGGTACTGGGGATTGAACTCAGGGTTACTTGACCACTGAGCCACATCCCCAGCCCTATTTTGTGTTTTATGTAGAGACAGGGTCTCACTGAGTTGCTTAGCACCTCAGTGTTGCTGAGGCTGGCTTTGGACTTATGATTCTCTTGCCTCAGCCTCCCAAAGTGCTGAGATTACAGGCGTGCGCCACTGCGCACGGCTTCCCAGACCCTTCAATGTTGTGGGGGTCCCAGAACTTAGATCTTAGGCCTCCGCTCTTTCCCTTGAGTGGACTCCCTTAGTGATTCCGTACAGTCTTATGACTTTAAATAACATCTGCATGCTGTCAGTGTTCAAATTTATGTCTTCAGCCAGAGCTCTTCCCTGAACCCTAGAATTGCATATCTAATTGCCTATTAATCATCGCTACTTGAGTGTCTAAAAAATCTCTTAAACTGAATATATCTGAAACTGAATTCCTGGTCTCTGTCACACATGTTCTCTTTTCCTCAGTAGTACTTACCAATTCAGATGTTTTATTGTTTTGTGTTCCCCAATTATATAAACTGTGTGAGGGCAGGGCTTTAATTTTGTTTGCTTACTGCTATGTTCTCACTGACTGGAAGGGTGCACATAGTAGACACTCTGTAAATAGTTGTTGAATGAGTGAGTGAATACAATGAATGAAAAACTGAATTCAAGGTGTAGATAATCATAATCAGCTTTCCTGAAAAGCAAAGGGAAAAGGAACTAAAGATTCTTCTTTTCTGTAACTTTGAAAGGAGTGGGATTTTCCAATAGTATTGTTGGTATTTCAAAATAGTTTTTTCTTGTTAAAGTTTTTTGACATTGCTCTGAAGGTTAAAAGTGAAAACATTGTGAAGTAAAAAAGTAATTTTTATCTATTTATGGACAATTAGAAATCAGTGAAATAAGATGTGTTAGAATAATTCAGCATGTGCATTAAGGAATAAGATTGATGCAAATTTTTTCAAAGAAATAGTCATTATTTTATGTTTGCTTTGATGATCTTGGCCTAAATCTTAAGTTATAGTCCAGAGAAAAGATGTGTTTGTAAGCATTCATTGAAAGAGTGCTGACTCTTAGAGTTCTGTGAACTCACGTTTTGTCTGAGGAGCACTAGGTAGTGAGTTCATTGCAGCAGAAGTAGAAACACTATGGTCAGGGTTGTCCTCACTGGTATTTTTAGGTAAAATAATTAGAAATAGCTCTGTTCCTCCTGAAGTCTCATGCATATTTAGGTTTTAGTCTAGGGCTTTGTTGGTATTACCCCAAGGGAAATGAGCTGAATTGTTCTGTTATTGACCCCATCTCTACCCTCCATCTGTGGTAAAGGAAGGCTAGGCTACCTAGCAGAATTCTGGAAGAATCCTGGAGGATTCGGATTTCTGTACAATTTTTTAGGAATACATTGAAATTTTTGGAGAGGCTTATAAACTTTATAGTTCACTGCCAAGCCTTTAAAGTCTGAGCAGAATCCCCTGCCCCCCACCCCCAGTACTGGGGATTAAACTCAGGGGCATTTTACCACTGAGCTACATCCCAGCCCTTTTTACTTTTTGAGACAGGATCTTTCTTGCTAAGTTGTACAGGCTGGCCTCAAACTTGTGATCTTCCTGCCTTATCCTCTTGAGTCTCTGGGATTTCAGGTGTGCACCACCATGCCTGGTGGCTGAACAGAATTGTGGTGAAAGTGGACCGTGGTGTGTGTGTGTGGGTCCCGTAGACACTTTATTTCTAGATAGTATGAGGATTCCTTTTGGGTTTTTCTGAGATTGGGCATCTCCTTTTTGCCAACCTGTGCCTATTGCTTCAAGTGCTTTTGTCATAGACCACTCCTTTTGGCATTTTGGCTGTATCTCTTTCTTTCTTTCTTTCTTTGTTTTTTCTTGGGTGATGGTGGTGGAGATTGAACCCAAGAACTTCAACATGCTAGGCAAGTGCTACCACTGAATCACATCCCCGGTTACCCATAGCTCATTTTTTAAAATGGTATATACTACAATAATTGGCATATTCTTGAATGAAACATAGTTATAAATTTAAGCAATATTAATGGGATCCATTTTGTGAAAAACAAAGTCATTTTCATTCATGCATGTCTGTCTTGTGGCTTTAAGTGAGACATAAAATGTATTTTAATGAAATAAATGATTATCTGTGGCAATAAATTTAAACCTAGTCCTGACTCATTAATTTTCTGGAGACACACTCATCATATAGCAATTATCTTACATACCCACACACATATGCTTACAGTAGTAGTTCTCAACTTTAGTTGTTTGAAGTTTCCAGGGGAGCTTTAAAAAAATATGTATGCCTGAGTCATTCTCAGAAATTCTAATTTAGTTAATCTTGTGTGAGGTCTACACATCACACTGAGCTATATCCCCAGCCCTTATGGCAGCTTTTAATATGTGACTATTAAATAAAAAATAATGTTTACCTTATTTCCTTTTAGTTTTTGCTCTTTTAAATTGAACTCCGAAGGAATTTAATGTACCTTACATTATTGTGGGTTGTTATAACATTGCTGTGTCTTCTACATACCTGTGTATAGTTCTTTAATTTTTGTATGGATTCTTATTTTTGTCCATAATTTCCTTCACACTTTGAGCATACTTAAGACAGTTAATTTAGTCTTTGTCTTCTATGTTCAGTAAATGTGCTTCTGTCCACCTTTTTTTTTTTTTCCTATGAATGGGCCATACTTTCCTGCTTCTTTGTGTGCTTTGTGGTTTTTGTTGAGAGCTGGAAACTTTGAATATTATAATGTTGTAATTCTGGAAATAACATTGTTCCCCTAACTCCAAGGATTACTGATCTTGAAAGGTGATGTTGTCCAAAACTTGTTGGTGAGTTTTCCAAACTGTTTTTACAAGGACTATGTCTTAGCCAGGCTGCTATAACAAAATACTATTAACCTGTTGGTGTTTTAAACAAAAGAAATTTATTTCTCAATAGTTCTTGAGGCTGGGAAGTACCATGATTTGGATGCCACTTAATTTATTGCCTGGTTAAGGGCTCTTTTTCTGGCTTACAGATGCTTTCTTCTTGTTGAGTCCACACATAATGGAGAAAGAGAGATTTGGATCTCTTTCTCTTTTTGCAAACTAACGCCATCCTCATGACCTTATCTAAACTTAGTTATCTCCAAAGGTCTCACCTCCCAAATATTATCATATTGAGTTTTAGGACTTTGACATATGAATTTTTGGGGTATACAGTCCATAATAGACTATATTCCTTGTTGTATGTGAGTACTGAAATCTGTCCTGTTACCTTCATAGATAGTCAGTGGACTGACAGATTTCTTGACTCTCTGGATCCAATAGGAAAAGATAAACAAAGAAGCTGTTTTAACTGGAACTGTTGGACTAATAATGGACAGATCATCCTGGAGTATAAACTGATGGGGGAATGTTGCATGAAGGAAATGATGTTTTATTTGACTTATTCCTCTTAAATTAGTAGAAATATGTAGTGGGCAGTTAGATTTATGTGATTATTATTTATAGAGAGGTCATGTTTGGAGAGATGCAGAATAATTTTTTTCCCATAGTACAGGAGATTGAACCCAGGAGTGCTTTATCACTGAGCTACATTCCTAGCCCTTTTATTTTTTATTTTGAAACAGCTAAGTTGCTGAGTGACCTCAAATTTTCAATGCCCGCCTCAGCTTCCTGAGTTGCGGGTATTATAGGTGTGTGCCACCACACCTGGCCAGAATAAATTTAACATGCTTTCCTGATACCATTATGAATCTCAACGTCTAATATTCATATGGTTCTGTTTTTAATCATGGTGTGTGTATATATATATGTATGTATATATATGTGTATATATATGCCTAATGTAAAACTTTTAAACTTTCTCATCTTTATTAAATTTCAAAATTTGAAATAAAAAGAGCTGCTCATTGAAAAATCATTTTAAAATCAGGTAAATGTATTAAAGATATATTTTAGGTATCAGTTTTAAACTATCAGAATATAATAAAATTAATCATTTTTAACATATGTATTTTGAATTATAAATGGTGATTTTTCAATTCTGTTTTGAAAAATTGAATACTAAAACAATAGTACAAGCTGGGTGCAGTGGCGCATGCCTGTAATCCCAGCGGCTTGGGAGGCTGAGGCAAGAGGATCAAGAGTTCAAAGCCAGCCTCACCAAAAGCAAGGCTTTACACAACTCATTGAGACCTTGTCTCTAAATAAAATACAATATAGGGCTGGAGATGTGACTCAGTGGTCGATTGCCCCTGAGTTCAATCCTTGGTACCCTCCACCCGCCCCCCCCCAAAAAGAATAGTACAAAGGACTCCTGTATCTTTCACATTCACTAATCTATGTATTTGCCATATCACTTTATTTCTTGCTTCCTCTGTATAGATCTTTACATTTTTCCCTATACAATTTGATACTAAATTTCTGCCATCATGAAACTTCACTTTAAAAAAAACACTTATACATTTCTATCTTAATTTAAGGCTAAAGACATTTTTCTGCCTAACTGTCCTGCCATCACTTATGAACTAACATTTACTAGTCATGTTGTTTAATAGTCTCTTAGTCTCTTTGCTGCTGCTATAACAGAAAACCAGAGAGTGAGGCTGGGATTGTGGCTCAGTGGTAGAGTGCTTGCCTAGCACGTGTGAGGCACTGGGTTCGATCCTCAGCACCAGGTACAAATAAATAAATAAAATAAAGATACTGTAGCTGGGCGCAGTGGCTCACGCTTGTAATCCCAGCATTTTGGGAGGCTGAGATGAGAGAATTGCAGGTTCAAAGCCAGCCTCAGCAATGGTGAGGTGCTAAGCAACTCAGTGAGACCCTGTCTCTATATAAAACACAGAATAGGGCTGAGGATGTGGCTCAGTGGTTGAGTACCCCTGAGTTCAATCCCTGGTGCAAAAAAAAAAAAAAAAAAAAGATTGTGTCCATCTACAACTAAAAAGATATTAAAAAAGAAAACCAGAGACTGGGTAATTTATAAAGAAAAGAAGTTCCTTTGGCTCATAGTGGTAGAGGCACGGAAGTCTGAAATCAAGAGGCTGCATTCTTTGAGGACTTTCTTGCTTCTTCATCTCCTGGTAGGAGGCTGAATGGCAAGAGAGTGCTAGAGGGGCCTGCATTTCTTTTCTGCTCTCCCTATAAGAATATATTTCATGGGAATAAATAATCTATTCATGAGGGCAAACCTCATGAATAGATTGTAAAACACCTCATCTTAGGGCTGGGATTGTAGTTCAGTGGTAGAGCGCTTGCCTCACATGCGTGAGGCCCTGGGTTCGATCCTTAGCACCACATACAAAGCAATACAATAAAGACATTGTGTCCATCTACAACTAAAAAATATTAAAAAACAAAAACAAAAACAAAAAAACCTCATCTTAAAGGCTCTGCCTCTTAACATGGTTGCTTTGGAGATTAAATTTTCAACATATGAATTTAGGGAAGACACATTTAAACCATAGCATCTTTTGTAGTCAAATTTTTCCAGCTGTCTTCTATATGTCCTTTTTTTTTTCCTTTTGAAATTCCCACTACAAATCTATTCAAAGATCTTGCATTGTATTTTATCATATCTTTATGTCTCTTAAGTGTCCTTTAATTGTTAACAGCCCACCCCCCCCACTTCTTTTCTTTTTCTTTTACAACACTAACATTTTTGGAGTCTAGGCCAGTTGTCTTATTGACTATCCCATAATCTAGATCTGATTGTTTCCCTGTGATAAGATTTGTTGGCCAAGAATGGGTATGTAGTTGTTGATGTGTACTTCTTATTGGATCATATCAGGAGGCACATGATGTCAGTTTGTATGATTATTGATGTTAATTTTAATAAGTTGGTTAAGATATTTTCTACATGATTTCCTTGTTGCAAAGATACTCATTTTTGTAATTAATAAATACTTTTGTATTAATACTACAAAGTAATAAACAGTCTGTGAGTTCAAACTGATTGTGTGTATATGGTGTAACTTGATCCTAAATTTTAAAGGTGAAGAGTAGGTTTTTGAGCTCATATGGAAATAATGGTGTGAATGGACTGTAGGATGTAGAAGGGAAAGAGTGTATGTGAAATGAGAATGGACAGGTAGGACTTTTGTATCGAGCTAAAATGATAACAGTTGAGGTGATTTTTTTTTTTTTTTTTTGAGACAGGGTCTTGCTTTGTTGCCCAGGCTGGTCTCAAACTCAAGCCATCTTCCTGTTGCAGCCACCACTCCTACCTTTAGTTGAAAGTTTTTAACCTGGTGTTGGTTAAGATAATACAATTGGGTTTGAATTTCAGAAAGGGAGTTTTAGTAGCAGTTTGAAAATTATTGTTTAAGCTACAGATGATGAAAGGGTGGATCCAGTGAGGTGTCATTGGCAGAAAGAAGAGGAAGATTAGAGAAATATTCATGAGGTTAAAATGGACAGAATTTGCTGACTGGTTAAATGTTCATTGTGGGGATTGAATTTCTTGGTCATAAAATATTTAGTAGGATTGTCTTATTTATTGACTACATTGTGCTAAGCATAACATTTAAGTCATTACTTTTTAATAAAACCCTTATAGTGACAGGACCTTTTGGCTTTTTCAGTTTCTCTTATTTTTACTTACTGTACTTTTGGGGGGACTACTTAAATAACATTAATAATATGATTCTATTTAGAGAAGAGTTTTTTATTTGATTTATTCTACTCAAAATGTACACTTTTAGAGCTGCTGTTAACCTTTGAGCTACATTAGAACAATTTGATACAACCTCTTAAAATTCTTTTACTAGATAAAGTAAGATTTTTGTTGCAAATGATTCCTAAGGTCACTTCTATCTCTAAAATTCTGATTCTGTGGTATGTTGATGTTTCACTCAGACAACCCATTTTATTTCCTGAAAAAATTTTCATGTTTTCTTTGTCTGTTTATGTTTTCTAAGATGTTCTCAGTACAACTGAGTCTTGGAGAGCAGACATGGGAATCCGAAGGGAGCAGTATAAAGAAAGCCCAACAAGCTGTTGCTAATAAAGCTTTGACTGAATCTACACTTCCCAAACCAGTACAGAAACCTCCCAAAAGTAATGTTAATAACAACCCAGGTATGGTACTCACTTATTTCCTTCTGTTGTATCATGTGGCATGTTCGTTCTCTGTTTTTTAATATAGCAGGCTAGTTGCACATATTAATAGTAGTGTGTACACCAAGACAGCTGAATAGTAACTGAAGGTGAGAGGATGAAGATGATGATTGCAATTATTTTAAAAATTTGCTTTAGTGGATACTATTGAAGGTACCTTATACTTTTTAAATATTGGCAAAAACATTTGCATGAAAAGCCCAGAAAATTCGAGTTTTTCTAAAATAAAAATTGAAGTGATCAGTCTCTTTTTTCAAATGTATATATGCAATTTTAATGATTATTATTCTTTAGTATAGTTTAATACACAATTATAAAGTTAACCCTAAGCATCTTATTAAATACTTTGCATGTCAGTGTAAAATTTTAGAAATGGTTGTTAAATTTAGAACATTATGTGATGTTTATTCAGAAACCCATAAATCTATAAACCACTTGTGTATAATATGTTGAGTAAATGACCAATCTAATTTTGAGATCCCAAGGATAATTTTAAAAAGTTGTTTTGATTGTATAAATACCAACAGTATTATATATATATCTTTTGGGAAGAGGCATACCTGTATTGGAGATAGTGCATCAAGTTAATAAAGTTCCTATAAGCTTAGTATTAGCTGTATATTCATTTCCTCATTCATTTGTTAACATATTAGTACAAGTTCTTATCTTCTAATCAGTATTAATGTTGCCTTAAGCATATTTGTGATAGAGTAAAAAATAAAAAAATGAGCCTGCCAACAGTAACTCCCTGGTTTATTGAATTGTAGTCTCCTGGCTTGTACTCATAATCAAATCACATAGACACTTATTTCTTTCTAATGCAGCCTGTGCTAGGTGGGAATAGTCTGCTGTTTGAAGGCCTACTCTATTCAGAGTTCCTGCGGCTGTCCTATTACTAGACCTTTTGCTTCTATTCAACTGTTTGTAATTTTCATTAATTTAAACAAGCCAAAGTATTACTGTAATAAAGACAAAACCTATTGTTTTCAATTTGAAGTTGATAAATAACAGTCTACTTTTTTAATTTTTAAAAACTTCTTCAGATTACTGGTTGATCATTAGTACCACACTATTATCACTCTATTAAGCACTTGCTTTCACATATCTAAGAGATATAAACAATTGTTCTTTTCTGAGAATATCTTATCGTCCAATACATAAATGCATAACTTGATGGTAGTTGTTTTAGTCAGCTTTTTCACTGTTGTGACCAAAAAACCTCACAAGAGCAATTAGAGGATGAAAAGTTTATTTGGGGGCTGAAGATTTCAGAGGTCTAAGTTCATAGATGGCTGATTTCATTCTTTAGGGTCCAAGGTGAGGCAGAACATCATGGTGGAAGAGTGTGGCAGAGGAAAGTGGCTCAGGACATGGCACCAAAAGCAGGGGTCAAGGAGGGAGAGAGGGACTCCTCTTACCACAGACAAAATGTATACACCAAAGGCATGGTCCCAATTACCTACCTCCTCTAGTCCTCCAGCCACACATTGCCTGCCTATAGTTATCATCCAGTTAATCCCTATCAAGGGATTAATGCACTGATTAGGTTAAGGCTCTCTTAACCTAGTCTTTTCACATCTAAGTTTTCTTGCATTGTCTCAGAGATGAGCTTTTGGGGGACGTCTCATATCTAAACCATAACATTAGTGGTTAAGTGCCATGTGAATAATACCAGCAGTCAGTATTGTAGGAAATGGTAAACATGGACCGAAATAAGATATAGTACTTGAATAAAGAGTAGCTAGGTTCAGAAGGAGAGGAAAGAATAGACCGAGAGAATGAAGAAAGGCAGGAATCTGGACAATGGGTTTAAAAAAAAATTTTTCTTGGTGGATAGTTCTTAATTACAGTGAGTTGACAAATGACTAGTAGGAAAAAAGACTGGAGATGTAGAGAGGGAGTGGACTCGAATATTAGCTTTACAAGATGAAATTTTTTTCTGTAGTTAGGGGAAATTAATATTTACGAGAAAGTGCTTGATGAGTTTTAAAAGAGCATTTTAGGACATTCAGTTTGACATGTGAATGGAAGGTGGAAAGTACAAATCCAGGTGATCAGCTAGGAAATCAATGCCATAGTTTATGGGTATAGAGAGAGAAACTCACGTGCATTGAGTCCTGTGTGCCCCTACTCTGGAAGGGTGCTGGTGTGGTATTTGGAATAGAACAGAATGAACTGTCCAAGGCATGTAATGTAAAGCAGGAGCAGTTGTGTATTGAGCTCTGAGTGAAGTCCACATTTATTATAGTAGGAAATAACCTACCAACAGTCAGAGAAGCAAACAGGAGAGTCTGAAAGGCCATTGGAGATGTTTCCCTTGTTGAATGTCGTAGTAAAGTGAGAAAAGGAATAGATTATTTTGGTTAAACTTCTAAATTAAAGTATACAGTCACATACAGGTAGGTGCACAGATCACAGTCGTAGAGCTTGATGAAATTTTACACTGTGAACATTTCACCATGGGCTTTACTAGCTCCCTGATCAGAAGCTGTCTTCAGTTTGTTAAACAATTCCAAAGGAAGCTGCTCTTTTGATTTCTGTCAGATTAGTTGTTCCTGCTTGTTGGAAGCATACGCTTCATTTTTCTGTGATAATTTGTTTTTCACAATTTGTGTTTGTGAGATTCATCTGTATTGGGTTTAATAGTATATTATTTCATTGATATATAGTATTCCTTTGCATGAATATGCCATAATTTACATACTCATTGTACTTTTAATAATTATTTGAATTTTTTCCAGTTGGAGCTATTAGAAATAATACTGCCATGCTGCCACGAACATTGATTTTTTTAAAAAGAATTTAATTTTTATTTTTTAGTTATTTATTTTTCTAATGTGGTGCTGAGGATGGAACCCAATATCTCATCCTTGCTAGGCAAACACTCTACCACTGAGCTATAACTCCAGCCCCTTGAACATTCTTATACGTATACATTTCTATTGAGAATGTATGTAGATTTGGAACTGTTGTATTCCAATAGGTTATACATGTGTTCAGTATTAATACATAATGTTAAACACTATCAATTTATTTTCTACTAGCAGTATAGGAGAGTTCTCTGCATTCTTATTAACAGTTCAATATCTTTAGCTTTCAAAAATTTTAGCTATTATGCTAGGGGATTTAATAGTAATTCACTGGTTTTAATTTGAATTTCCCTAGAAACTAGTGAAGGTGCCTAATGAAACACCATGTACTTGTTGATGGTGTCACATGTCTGTTGGTGTTCAGATGTCCTCTGTTTAAAGTGCCAGATGGAGTATTTTTCTATTAAAACATAAGTGCATTATCTTTAAAAAATTTTTTTCCTATTTTTTTTGATTTGTGGGACTCAAATATTTTGGATTCATATCCTTCATCATATATGTATATTGCAGATATCTTCCATACTATTAATGGTACATTTCGATGAATAGAAATTCTTTTATTTTAATGAAGGCCAAGTTTTTAGTCTTTTATAGTTAGTGCCTTTTTTGGTATACTACTTCTTGTCTCCCACAAGGTTATGCAGATAGCCTCACTTTATTTTTAGAAACTATCATTTTGTCATTCTAATTTAATCTACAGCCTGTCAGGAATCAAATTTTATGTGTGATGTTAGGTAGAGCTTGGGATTTTTTAAATTCTTTTCAACATTCAGGCATGAAGTTAATCCAGTACAGCTTACTAAATACAGTCCATTCCCCTATGTGATGATTATCATTATGCAGCTGGGTCCACCTCTCTCAACCTGAAAATAAGAGTGCTTAGCATTCCCTCGGGACATCTTGTAGTTAGACGTGGTACTGTGGATGTTTCTGTGGAAGCATTCCTGGAGAGGTAAAGAAGATAGGCACTTGGGTGGAGGGTTTAGTCTAGTTCTGTGTGAAGAAGGTGGGAGACTGTGCTCTGAGAGACGAAGCCTTTTCAATATGGTTTGTGCTTTCTGCTTCTCATTTACTTTTCTTTCATAAAGACCAATTTTTAACATTGCTATAAAAAATACTATTGTCATATTTTCAAAGGAAAAATTCGAGATTATCCACTTAATTTCACATGAACACAGTACTCTTACAATTATTTTAAATGGCAGATGTAGTGTATCCCACCAGTGCATTCTTATCATTCCACTGATGACCCCCCTCCCCCCACCACTAATTGATGATTTTCAAACACATTAGATTTGTTATTGCCTCATTTAAGGATAAGGTCTTTTAAGCTTCCCCCAATTTGAATTTGATCCTATGCGTGAATAAATTGCAAAATAGAATTCAAGGTGACATAATCTTGAATGATTAACATGTTAATTATTAACACAATCTTCATGAAATTTAAAATGTAATTTTTAAAGGAAGTCTTTGGAAAACTGTTAGACTGTTTTCAATAAAGTTAAATATAAACCCACTCTGTGACTTAGCAGTTCGACTGCTAGGTTGTTATCCAGGAGAACTAATTATCTATCTACTAAAAGACTTATGTAAAAATGTTCAAGATAGCTTTATACTTAATAGCCTCAAACTGGAAACAACTCAGATATTCCATCAAAGGCAGATTAAACAAATTATATTATTTTCATTCAGTGGAATATGATTCAGTGATAAAAAAAGTATAAACAATTATTGAGGGAAAGAAGCAAGACAAAATAATGGTATATATCCAGATATGAAGAACAAGCTAACAACTTTATGATGACAGAAGTCAACATGAGTCACATGGGGAGGCGAGCATTGACTGGAAAGAGTCTGAAGGGACTCTCTGGGTGGTGGAAATGTTTTTACCTTGATCTGAATGGTGGTCATGGGATTCTACATATGTGATAATTCATTAAGCTGTATGCTTAAGATTTGTGCATTTTACTTATGCTTCAGCAAAGTACTGTAAGAAAGAAATAGAGGGAGGGAGGGAAAGAGGGAGAAATTGGTGTGGGGAGAGAGAGAGGGAGGAAGAAAGTGAAGAGAACTCTGTTTTTTACTTTTTTGCCTTTGCTGTAAGTGAATGTAGTAAGTTAGGGATTTAGACTAACTGGATTTCCCCCTTTATTTTTCTTGTTACCTTCTTCTTAACCTTGATTTAGTTTCTATTCTTCTTGTACTCTTCAGTGATTTCACATTCATTTTAACAAATGAGACCAGCAGTTTATTGGACTGCTTATGAACTGAATGCCAATTGTACACCTGTATAACGCTCTACCTTCCCTTTGCTGGCACCTTGTACAAGCCCTTGTTTCTCTGTTACATTAAATGAACCTATTTTGGGATGTAAAAATGGAATCTTAATCATATGGTCTAAAAGTCATGATCCAAATAAAGTAGTAAATAATTTATATTGAATTTTACTTAATATGAAAATTTTATATTCGGTTTTTTAATTTGTTAGAACACATGTACACATGTTTTGCTAAATGACCTATTTTGGTACTTAAGATAGGTTGACCTAATTTTATGTTGAGGTTTTTTTTTATTATGGAATTTTAAAAACTTTTATAAAAGTAGAAAAAACAAGATGTGAATGTTCCCCATACCAGTCACTAGCTTCAACAATTATTAATTCATGGCCAATCTTGTTTCTCATCTCTTTCCTTCCTGGGATATTTTGAAGCAAATATCAGCTATATTACTTACTCCTAAATACTTTTTAAGATAGGAACTCTTAAAAATTAATAACATTGTTATCAAGGAAACAAAACTACATTTTCTTAACATAAAGTCCAGAGTTCAGATTTCTATATAGTCTCATTTTTTAAATAATTAGTTTATTTTAATGAAGATTGAAACAGATTTATTTATTGCATTTAGTCTGCGATGTCTCTCTCTCTTTTTTTTTTTCTGGTGGTACTGAATATTGAACTCAGGGATGCTCTACTACTGTTCTCGTATTTCCTGTAAGTGGATGACTTAAGAGACTATAGATTTAGATTTGATTTCTTTGGCAAGACTACTTTATAGGTAATGTTGTCTACTTCTGTTGCATCACCTCAGAACACAATTTCTTTGTGGTCTTCTGTTTTGTGTTGATCAGAGGGTTCTTTTATTGTTAGCCAGGTTCATCCATTATCCAGTTTCCCATTAACATCTGACCTAATTGTTGTAGCATACTGTTGATGTTCATTACTTAGAAGATCCATTACTTTATCTGGAGATGCAAACTGATGATATTAATTGGATTCACTCCTTCTACATTTATAAACTGGAATTCTTCTAGCTAATAGAGCTTTTCCTTCATTATCTGCTTGTTCTGAGTATAGTTTATTCAGTAAAGGCAAGATAAATAAATTCTTGAGTTTTTCCTTTTATTTCTAAGTATCATGTGCAGATCTAGAACCAACGATTTGTCTAAAATTTTATTTTTTTAATTTGGGAAATGTTATAAACCAAACAAATGATGTTGGCTGTGTTCATTGCTAGTGGATTGCTTTTAGGCGTCTTAAGTGGATAGAGCTAGACATCTTGGTTTCTAACATAATTACTTATTTTCATTAATGTTTTATACCTATTTATAGATCTGTAACAATTTTCTGATTTCTTAGCAGGTTTCTTTTTCTCTAGGAAATATAGTATTTTACCATCATTTAAAATCATTTGAAATAATTTCTCTTTGTACAACTAAGGCCGCCAATTTAATTTTACTATTAGCTCAGTTGCATTGTTTTCTTTTTTTAGAGATATTTATTCTCCATTTCAATTTAATTTTGTTTGAATTAGATAAAAGTATATTACTAGTTAAAAATCATGTTATTGGCAATATGATTACTGAATACAGTTTGAGACTTCTCTAATTTTCTTTTTTATTTAGGATGTATTTCACTATGTTATTTTGTAGTGTTTAAAGTTGTTTTTAAAAATTTCTCTCTGTCACTAACTCAATTCACAGCTAGATTCAGTTTCATTTTTCTTTTGATTTTAGGGATTGCTTCCTCCCCATTTTGATGGAGTTTTAAAATAATTTTGTAAATAATTCACATTTTTAGATTAAAGTCTATAAAAGAGTGTACAAAGAAATTCAACTTTTATTTCTCCCCTCCTTGTTTGTGCTTTCTCTTTATAAGTATGTATTTTTTTTCTTGAATTTTGGCTTTATTCCTTTAAAAAATAAGCAACTATATATTTGTGTTTTCTTTCATCTTTCTTAGATAAAAGATAGTATACTAATTGGTACTCTGCTTATTTCATTTAACAGTATATTCTGTCCTGCTAAAGTATAAACTCCAAGGTATATTGTTAAATTAAAATAAAAAAAGCAAAATCAAAGGTTCATATGCTTTTTATAGCTGTTTAGTATTTTATGCTATAGATGTTTATATAAATGGTGCCATTTGATGTTTTTTTTTTAAATTTTTTAGTTGTACATGGACACAATACCTTTATTTATTTTATGTGGTGCTGAGGATTGAACCTAGTGCTTCACACATGTGAGGCAAGTGCTCTGCCACTGAGCCACAACCCCAGCTCCATTTGATGGTTTTTAAGACTGTTTCTAGTCTTTAGTGTTGATAGCACTACTTGTACATATCTTTTTGTATTTCCTAGGAATAGATGACATTTTAGTTCTAGGAAATGTCATCCATAGAACATCACTTATATTTACTTTGTCTTGATTATGGAAAAAAACTCCACAAAAGTTTTTTGTCCGATAAGTTCAACAATTACTGATAACCTTGTATTCATTGCTGATTAATTATAATAATTCTCTTCTCTCTTTGTTACTTGATTACCAAAGTATAAATAAAATATTTATAGCTGATATTTTTAATGATTGAATACATCCAAAGCTTTCTGGGGTAAGATTGAAGTTTAATACTTAATATCCAAACTAAACAATCTATGAATCTCATGTTTATCTTGTTTTAAATAGTATGAATACATAGTTGAATTTTTTGTTCACTAATATACAGAAAATGTTGTAAAACCCCCAGAGTTTTCACTAGAAACTGTTACCTTGTTTTTTACTTTGTTTATAATTCATTAGAAAATCATACAGTGGGGTTATCTACTCTCATCTTCTCCCATGGCAATTAATGTAGTAGAGGTTTAGATTGTACATTTTATTGTGGAATATTTCACTTGTGTGCCTTTAATTTTTTTTTTTTCCCTTTTAAACAGGCAGTATAACGCCAACTGTGGAACTGAATGGGCTTGCTATGAAAAGGGGAGAGCCTGCCATCTACAGGCCATTAGATCCAAAGCCATTCCCAAATTATAGAGCTAATTACAACTTTCGGGGCATGTACAATCAGAGGTTTGTATGTCGTCTTTGATTTTGTTCATTATTATTTATGCATATTGTAAAAGTTTCTGAAATTCATAGTATTTTCAGTGTAATTGCAATTCGCCTTGGGCACTTTGCATGGAATTTAGATAAATCGGGCTCACAAGGGCAATGTAAAGCAAGACATTAAAAAATCCTACAGTTTTCAGGAATTAGTTTTTTTAAAAATATTTTTTAGTTATAGATGGACACAATACCTTTATTTTATCTATTCATTTTTATGTGGTGCTAGGAATCAAACCCAGTGCTTCATATGTGTGAGGCAAGGACTCTACCACTGAGCCACAACCCCAGCCCCAGGAATTAGTTTTTATTGAGTCATGAGAGAGCCCTGTATTTGTTCAAGGCAGGACCAAGTTTTAAAGTCAATCCAACGTTTATAATGTCAACTTCTCAACTGACTTTCTCATTCCTTCACCAAGCAGAATTAAGTGTTTGTCTTGATTTGTCTGAATGCATGAATGAACATGAGTGTTTCTAATTTATAGCTAATTTATTGGAGGAAGCAAGGATTTACTGTCTTTTTGTACATTGCATGACTTTATGATAGTTACAAGTGTGACTGAATTTTCTTTTACAAGCATGGCAGAAGTTTCAAAATAAAGTTTTGTGGAGTTTTTCCCCAGATCATAAAAGTCATATAAAACTCATGTGGAGAATGTGGAGAATACAGAAAGGTAAAGAAGTATAAATAAGTTGTAATCCCAGAATTAGCCACCTTTAATATTCTGATATAGTTTACTTTGTTTTTTTCTAAGCATATTAATGTATATAACTGAATCAAAGTTGTCTTTATGGACAATTTTTATAGTAATTTATTGAAGTATAATATAGTGAAATGTACAAATCTTAAGTGTACATCTTGATGACTTTATTATTTATGTACATATGTGTTTATACTTGATGAGTGTTTATGTGTGTATATCTTCGTGTGATCATCACTTGCATCAAAGTAGAGAAAGTTCCTATTACCTCTGAGGCTTTCTAGAGACCTCCTGCTGGACACTCACCCAGGAGTAACTACACTTTGTCAGCACAGATTAGTTTTGCCTGTTGTCAAACTTTATATAAATAGACTCATACAGTATTCACTATGTCTGGCTTCTTTGACTTTTGTATAATAGTTTTCTTGTTTTGTTTGTTGTTCATTTGTTTTGATATTCATCCATTATATTTATGTCTGGATTTTTGTCCTTTTTTATTGCTGAATATTGTTCCTTTGTATGAATATGTCTTAATTTGTTTATCCTGCATATGTAGTGTGGTGCCCTGTTTTCACCTAATATAGGGTTGATTTTTCATCTCTTTGAATAATCTTTGAGAGGTATTTTTGGTGGCTACAAAATGCTTCATGTGACCAAGGTATATTTTATAATTGTATGCCTATTTTTGGTTATCTAGGTCGCACCCCCCCTTTTTCTGGTTATAAATAATGCTGCAGTAAACAGTCTTTATGTATAAATCTTTGTTCACAATGGTTTGTTTCTTTAAGGTAGATTATTGTAGAGGGAACATTAGAGTTAAAAAGAATAATGCATTGCCTAATGACATTGAAGTTTATTCTGATTTCTTACAGTATATGAGAATATCTTTTCTACTCTGGCAACACTACTCTGAGTTAAAAAATTGTACAATAGTAAAAAAATGGAATTAAAAAAATTTAATGCTATTGATTACTAATTAAGTAATTAGTAATTACTTAATTATTGGATATTTTTCAGGTATTTGCTAGGTTTTTTCTTTGTTCTTTTTAGTTATATATGACAGTAGAATGTATTTTGACGTATTATACATACATCGGGTATGATTTCCCATTCTTGTGGTTATACATGATGTGGAGTTACGCTGGTCATGTATTTAAAATATTAACATAGGAAAGTTATGTCTGACTCATTCTACTCCTATTCCCATCTTTTCCCTTCCCTTTATTCCCCTTTGTTTAATCCACTGAACTTCTATTCTTCCCTCCTTCCTACCTTGCTAGTTGTTTTATCCTTTTTGATTTGTCTATTTAATTTGACTAATTTTTATAGCATTGCTTTGACCAGTTTTCAAATATTTATGTGTTAAGGGTATTAGTATTTAGTTGTAATTTTCCTGCTTTTTAAAAGTTTTGGATTTTAGTTTTGTGTTTATTATAGTTTTAAAGATTTTATGGTCTAATCTTTTGACTTTAGAAACATTTTTCTCCCATTGCTTTTATGCCTAAGAAATTATTATTTTTTCCACGTATGATCAGATATTTTCTGAAGCTTTTGTTATGGTTTTGATTACTGACAGTACAACTCAGATGTGCAGAGAATATATTTATTTAATCTGTCTATAATCTGATACTTTTTGGTTATCTTGCTCGGTAATGGAAAATTACCTTTAATTGTATGTATTATCACTTAGTCCTGTTCAAATTGTGAGTAGTTCTTTTAAGTGTTATTGCTTAGGATCTCTAAGAAAAACTTGCACAATTTCTTAGATTTCCTTCACTTTCCCTTTTTTCCTAGTGTGCTTGGAAGTTCACTGTATGCTAGGAATGAGAGGGCCAGCCCCTCTGTGTGAGTGTCCTGTTGTCCTTTGGTGCCTTTACTTTTTTGCAGTGATGTCTCTTGTTCACCAGGTGCTGGAAGCTGCAGTTAGTGACACTGAGTTCATTTTTGCCCCTCATGTCTTGCTTTCAAGAGGGTGTTGTAACATTCTGCTTGTTAACTTGGTCTAAACCATCAACTTTTCTTGGCTCCTCTCATATGTCATTCCATTCTTCTCTTCTGTAGAGTCCTCGCTTTTAACTGTAGAGCATCTAGCAATAGGCTTCCTAGTTCTCAGCTCTGTGTCATACCACTTAAGAGACATATAGGGTATAATATTTTCTTTATAGTTGCTTTAGTCCCCTTCCTTATTTTATTTTATTTTTTGGTTATAATGTATCAATTATCTTTCTTTGAGTCCAACATTACCTAAGATAAATAAAGCTAGTAGTCCATTTCAGCACCATAGGCATATTTTGTTATCATAGTAAGGAGCACCTTGTCTCTTCTATACTTAAAGATGTTTTATTTTATTTATTTTTTATGATACTGAGGATCAAACCCACTTCCTTGCCTATGCTAGCTAGGCATGTGCTTTACCATTAAGCTACATCCCCAGCCAGATACTATATTTTATTTTTTTATTTTTGTGGTGTTGGGGATTGAACCCAGGGCTTTTTGCATGCCAGGCAGATATTCTACCACTGAACTATGTCCCCAGCCCCCCAGATACTTTATTTTTTAACGTAATATATAGATTCATGAGAGTATTATATTTTAATTTTTGTTGTATTTTAATATCTTCAGTCCTTTAATGAAATTTTGCTGTAATTTTGATGAGGGAATTTATTATTTTTAAATGAAAGAAATATGGTGCTAAAGCCATAAAAAATCAGACAGTGATCTCTCTCTTATGGACCTCATGTTTCAGGAAGAGAAGTAGTCAGTCAGTAAGAGGTTAATCACTGAGAAGGTGACATTTGATGAAGACCTAAAGGAAGAAAGGGAAAGAAACATGTGAATGGAGGGAGGGAGAGGAGGCACACAGGTTAGCTGGCTCCAGGCATAAAAAATAGGAAGCACAAAGCCGCGGCAGCTAGAGTGAGCCCGGTATGTGGACACTTCCACCAGGAGATAAGCATGTCTGAAGTACAGTGAACCAAGTGGGGGATGAGTTGGTACATGAAATCAGTGGAGGCAACAGGGGTTATGTGGTTTGGTTTGACTTTTTTTTTTCCTAGAATAAGAATGGTGGTATTTTTCCTTTGTTGGCAATTTCTAGTTTCAAGTTTTGATTACACATACACAAAACTAAGTAACAATTAGTTATTACCCATGCTGTTGTTTTTTCTCTGTTCTCAGCTGATGAGGTTTCTACATTTGAACTCATTCAAAGTCCTAAGGAAAGCAGATTTGTTTTTTTTTTTTCCTCTGCTCTGTTTTATAATGGGTAGAGAAAAAAGATTTGTTCATGGACAAATACTGCAGTTACAAATATCTGCAGTTGACAAATACCTGAATTCTGAAGAATCTGTCTCCTTTTGTTATGCCCAGGATGTCTGACAAGGAATATATCCAGTTATATCTTTTTGTTTCTCTTTTGGGGTACTGTTCATTATTGTTAAAAAGTAGAAAACATTTAAAAATTCATATGGCAAAGGATAAGGTAAAGATTGGAGAATATTTTATGCTTATGTTTTTCAGTTTTCTACTACTATAATAAAATATGTGAGATAATCAGTTTAATCAGAAAGGCTCACAATTTCAAAGGTTTCAATCCATTGTCTATTGGGCTGGTTGCTTTTTGGCCAGTGGTAAGGCTATAGTATATCATGGCAGGAATGTATGGCAGAGGAAGCTGCTTGCTTCATGGTAGTCAGGAAGCAAAAAAAGAGGAAGAAGAGGGACCAAGTTCCCAATATCTTCTTCAAGGACACATCCCTGCATGACTGGAAGACTTCCAACTAAGCCTCACCTCTTAAAGGTACCTCTACCTTCCAATAGAACCACAGGCTGAAAATCCAGCCTTTAATGTATGGCCCTTTGGGGCAAACTTATCCAAACCATGGTAATGCCTTTACTCTGCTGTCTTTGTTATAAAAAATTTCGTAAAGAAATGGCCAGGAGTGGTGGCACATGCCTGCAATCCCAGCACTTTGGGAGGCTGAGACAGGAGAATTATGAGTTCAAAGCTAGCCTTGGCAATGGTGAGGCGCTAAGCAACTCAGTGAGACCCAGTCTGTACATAAAACACAAAATAGGGCTGGGGATGTGGCTCAGTGGTCAAGTGCTCCTGATTTTTATCCCCGGTACCACACACACACACACAATGCCTGAAAATTAGGCCTCCTCTTGGCTGTTTATTAATTTTGTATATTCATAGATAAAAAAGGTATTGTTGGTTGACAAATAGCCTGAAAGCCTCTTGATCTATTGATGCAGATTTTCAAAGGACTGCAACTCAGAATAGATTATATGAACAGGGGGATTTTTGGGTTCATGTAAGTAGGAGGTCTCTTGGCGAGATCTTCAGGCATGATTGGATATAGGGCTTTAGTGTGGTTCTTCCTCATTCATCATTTCTCTATTTGTAGTTCTTCTCTTATTTTTCTTCTTTTTTACTTCATTTTTAAAGAGGTTCACTTTCATTTGTTGTACTTCATATGTCAGAGTCTATACAGTAGATTTGTAGATCTAGGAAAGAGTCAAGTTTTTAAATTGATTTTATTTTATTTTTTACAGTACCTGGGATTGAACCTAGGGTCTTGCATGTGCTAGGCCAGCACTCTACCATCGAGCTACATCCGTAGCCCTGTTTTTTATTTTAGACATTTCTTAGGAATGTCCTAGGAAACACTTTGAGTAGATTCTACATCCCAGAATTCATATTCAAACTGGGTTTAGCTTGGGGGGGTACTTTAATTGTGTAATCCTGGATTTTGTGCTCAGCCTGGAGAAATAGGGATTATTTCTACCCAAACTGTATACAAAGCACAATTATTTTATAGAATTGTTCTCCAAACATTCAGAACATTTGGTTCAAATCCCAGTTCTCATGCTTTTAGTTTGTGATCTAGGACAAGACACTAGCCCTCCATGAGTTTCCTCATTGTTAAATAGAAATAATAACAACAAATGAAATTACTTTTGTGAGGTTTTATTCATTTCACAAACATTTATTTCAGGCCTGTTCTTTACCACATATTTTATTCAAGTAGAGATTATGATGAAAGCAGTCTAATAGACTCCGAGGTCCAGTAAAAGAGGAATACAATGAAAATAAACAATGACAGAGTGATAGGAGTGTCTCTGATGTCATGGAAACATTGGGCCTCATGTAGATTGGGGCATCAAAGAAGTGTTTCAGGAAGGATCAATACTTGAACTGAATATTTAAGGTTAATCAGGTGAGGAAGGCAAGAAAAAAAAATACAGATTTTGGTAGCAAAGACTAGGATCCTGATAAGTTTAGTTTATTCATGGACTTACAAGTAGTTTAGTGTGTCTGGAATGAAAAAGCTGAAGTTCATGCCAAGCCCATCTCTGGATGTCTTCAAGTGTCATGCCAGTGGTTTGGATTTTATTCTGAAGGTGATTGGGAGCCATTGAAGGACTTTAAACTGGGGGATAAAATAATTGGATATATGTTTTAGGAATATTGCCTTGGTAGAACATGCAAAATAGGTTGGGTAGTCCTGAACTTCAAAGGAGAAGCAAGGAGTTTGTTGTAATTAAGGATTAATGTGATGAGGGCCCCAAACTGTGAAAATATAGAGGACTAGACAGTTTTCATAGATATTTAGAAGGTAGACCTGATATACCATTGGGGACTGATAGGATAGGGTATTGTGTTAGTAAGCATTTCATTTCTGTGATGAAATATCTGAGAAAATCAACTTAAAAGAGGATTTATTTTAGCTTATAGTTTCAATCCATAGTCCATTGACTCCAATAGTGTGTGCCTGTGGTAAGGTAGAACATCATGGTGGGGAGGACATGACAGAGCAAAGCTACTCATATCATGGTGGCTAGAAAGCAGACAAAAAGATCCAGTTGCTTGGGATCAGAAATGTTTGGGATTTTGGAATTTTGGGGAGCCTTGGAATAATTGCATTTACCTAACGAGGTTTCAGGGAAAGGAGACTCAAGTCTAAACAAAATTCATTTATGTTTCATATATACTTTGTACATGTAAACTGAAGGCAATTTTTATTAGTTCTAGGAATTTAAACCAAGGGCTTTTTACCACTGAGTCACTGAACTACATCCCTAGTCCTTTTGGTTTTTTGAGACAGGGTCTCACTAAGTTGTTTAGGGCCACACTAAGTTTGAAGGCTGGCCTCGAACTTAAAATCCTTTTGCCTCAGGCTCCTGAGTTCCCAGGATTTCATAGCCACTGTGTCTGGTTGTGAAAGTATTTTACATAGTAAATTAAATAAATAATTTTGTGTATAAAATCAAGTTTGTGTGTATTGAATCATAAGACTTGTGGCATCATGTCAGTGCTCAAAATGTTTCAGATTGTGGATCATTTCAGATTTTGAATTTTTGGATTAGGAATGCTTAACCTGTCTTTCAAAGTTTATGTTACGGAGGCTGAAAAGTTGCTAAGTACTGTGATATTGATGTTCTGTCTATTTTGCGATTATTAAAACTTTCAGTATAAGGGGTTGTTTTTTTTCCTGCATGTAAAACCCTTTCAAAAGACATATGAGAAAGCAGAATAGTTGAGAACATTGAATGTATTTGTGCCAGCAGTTATATAAATAGGCATAAACCTACAGTTTTGGTTTCTGCCACCAGATGGTGCCTGTGTATTGATAAAATAGTATACAACTTTGAAATCTCTTGGATATGAAATACACCGGAAGTGGGGAAAAACAGGAATTTGTTCTGAGAGTTACATATAACTTTGTCTTTGTGTCCTATATCCCTTGATTTGGGGAATATATTTTTTTCTTTTATCATGTGTTTTACAAATGGAATGCATGTCAAGCCTTTTAAAAATGTTGCTTCTTGCTGAGTGTAGTGACACATGTTTATAATCCCAGCAATTTGGGAGACTGAGACAGGAGGATCACAAGTTGGGGGCCAGCCTTAGCAACTTAGTGAGAACCTTGGCAATTTAGCGAGACCCGGTCTCAAAGAAAAAATGAGAAGAGCTGGGGATATAGCTCAATCCCCTGGGTTCAATTTCCAGTATGAAAAAGGAAAAAAAAAAGTATAGAAAAAAAAAAGATGCCTTCTTAAAAGGATGTTTTTCATTTGGGGGAATAAATCTGAACTCTAACATTAAGGCACATTAAAAAACACATTTTTGTTAAAAACACTTATGAACCTGAGAAGAGAATTTGAACAGAATTCAAATGAGAATTTGAATGAGAATAAGAAAGAGTGTATTTAAGATAGTAGCTCTCATGATCACAGATATAAAAATCCTTAATAAAATATTAGCAAATTAAATTCAGCAAAGTTTAATTAATATAATACACCACAATTAAATGGGGTTAATTCCAGGATAGCAGGGTTTGTTTCATATAGAATAATCAAAACAATTACCTATATTAACATAATGAAAGAAGAAAACCATGTGAGCACCTCAGTAGATACAGAAAAAGCATTTGTGACAGGCACAATGGCACATACCTATAATCCCAGCTACTTGGGAAATAATGGAGAAGTAAAGCTATCTTTATTTGTAGATGCTGTGATCCTTTATGTAGAAAATCCTAAGAAATCAAAACTGTAAACTAGTAGAATAAGTAAGTTTAGCAAGGTAACAGGATACGGGGTTAGTATGTAGAAAAATCAGTGTTATTTCTACTTAATAGTAATGAACATCTAGCAAATTATTATAACCTAAAATCACATCATATTTAGGAATAAATTAATAGCCTATATATTGAATGCTATAAAATAATGGCTCACATTAAAGAAGACTCTTTTCCCAAAGTTAACATGATGATACAATATAATTTCAGTGAAAATCCTATGTATTTGATAAAGTTAACATTGGCATTTGTGTAGAGATGCAAAGGACATGTAGTAGCCAAAACAATTTTGAAAAGAAAGAACAAAGTTGGAGGGCTCACTACCTGACTTGAAGATTTGCAAAAAACTACCTTAATCAAGACAATGGAATATTGACTTAGGGACAAATGTATGGATTAGTGGAATAAAATAGTACAGAGGCTGGAAATACTATGGCTCATGGGCCAGAGCTGACTTGTCTATTTCTGTGTGCCTTGCAATCTAGGAATTGTTTTTACATATTTAAATGGCTGAGAAATATCAAAAGAGAAATTATATTTTATAGCACAGGAAATTTAGGTGAAATTGAAATTTTAGTGTGTGTCAGTTTTATTGGCACATAGCCACAATAATTGTTTACATATTGTCTATAACTACTTTTGTGCTACTATAGCAGAATTGAGTAGATGTAACAGAGATTGTATACCCTACAAAGCTCAAAATTTTTACTATCTAGTCCTTTACAGAAGTTTTCTAATCTCTGGAATATGGAGACAAGAAATAGATCCATCCAGATATGGCTAATTTAATTCTTTCATAATTAATTTCAGTGAAAGTACAAATAGGGAAAGGATACTCTTTCCAAAAATTAGTGGTGAAATAATTGGATATCAAGAAAAAAGCAGACAAAGAACCTTAGCCTGTTTCACATCATAGACAAAAATTAATTAGGAGGGATCATAGACCTAAGTGAAAAAGTTGAAGCTATAAAATTTTTAAAAAAACTTTACTCTGGGAATAGGCAAATATTTTTTAGAACACAAATTGCACAAGTCATATTTTCCAGAAGAAAATATTTTGGCATTTTGGAGATAGAGATTTCTTAGGATACAAAACGCACAAATCATTAAAAAATTGAGAAGTCAAATGTCATCAAATTTAAAACTTCTAGTATCTGAAAGTCACTTTAAAAAATGTAAAAGCAAGAACACATATTGAAAGAAAACATTTGCAATACATGTGTTTGAAAGAACTTGTCTCTAGCATACATAAAGGAATACCTGCAACTCCATAACAACTCAACAAAAATGGGTAAAATATTTGAAGAGACTCTCACTAAGGAAGAGATGAGAATGTCTAATAAACATATGAAAAGTTGCTCAAAATCATTAGTCATCAAGGAAATGCAAATCGAAACCATAATTAAAATTTAAAAAGACTTGACAGCACCAGGTGTTATGGTGGGACAACTAGAATTATCATATATCACTACTGGGACTATAAAATGGTACAATCACTTTGTCAACATTTGTTAATTTGTTATGAAGTTAAGCATGTACTTAACGTATTATCCAGCAATTCCACACCTAGTATATACCTAAGAGAAATGAAAACGTATTGCCATTCATAGACTTGTACATTGATGTTTGTAGCATCTTTCTTTATAATTGCCCTTAGTAGGAAACTACCCAAATACCTACTACCAGATAAATGGTTAAAAAAGTAAATATATATAACCATTCCTTGGAGTACTATTCACCACTAAAGCTGATTCATACAACAATATGTTGGAATCACCAAAACATGCTGAGGGAAAAAGCTAGATATATAGTATACATACTATGATACTCTGTTTTTCTGGAATTCTAGAATAGCAGAACTGTTCCTTAGTGACGTAAGTTCATTGGTTCCCTAGATTTGGGCATAGGAATTTCCTATACAAGAAAGCTTTTGATTTTGATGATTGTTATGAATGTCAAAATTCATCAACCTATGAGTGCATGTCATTTTGAGTAAATTTTATCCAAAGAAAGTTTATTTGAAAAATACATTTTGTAATACTCATTTGATTTGAAGCTAAAGATATTTTTCTTTTTTTCTTTCTTTTTTTGTTTTTGGTACCAGGGGTTGAACTCAGGGTTACTCGACTACTGAGCCACATCCCCAGCCCTATTTTGTGTTTTATGTAGAGACAGGGTCTTACTGAGTTGCTTAGCGCCTTGCTGTTGCTGAGGCTGACTTTGGACTTATGATTCTCCTGTCGCAGCCTCCCAAAGTGCTGGGATTACAGGCGTGCGCCACCGCGCCTGGCTTGAAGCAAAGATATTTCTAAAATGTGTCATATTTTTGCCACTCAAGCATTTGACCACAAACATTATAAATATCTTTATAGGGGCTAAAATAACATTTATCTCATATAGAACGTTTGAAGACAAAATAATTTGCCTGTAGGTTGCTTAACTTTTGCTTTTGCACAATAATTATTATTATAATTGTAAGCCTGTTTATATTGCAGGTGATAAGTTCAGTTACAAGTACAGACTCTGAGGTTGGAATTATAGCTATGTGGATTTGAGTAGGTTCCTCAGCCTAATTCTCAGTTAACTTCCCTGTAGTTTCAGGAGAAATAAATAATGAATGTTTCCTTGTGCTGTTGTTTTTAGGATTTAATAAAGTAATTTAGGGACCACACATGATCCATAGTGTTTTTAGTTCCTTAAATTAATCTAAATACCAGTGTATTTGCACTAGATATTGTGTGTGTGTGTGTGTGTGTGTGTGTGTGTGTGTGTTTTGTACCAGGGATTGAACCCAAGGATGCTTAATCACTGAGCCACATCCATAGCCCTTTTTGTTTTTTATTTTGAGACAAAGTCTCATTAGGTTGCTTATAGCCTTACTAAGTTGCTGAGGCTGACTTGGAACCTGTGATCCTCCTGTCTTAGCCCCCTGAGCCTCTGGGATTATAGGCATGTGCCACCATGCCTGGCTAGATGTTGTTATTTTCAGATATTTTAAAAAATTTACTTCTGCCTATTTAAAAAAAACAAGGTATGATTCTGTTATTATTATTGGTATATACTTTATAGAAGGATGACTAATTCTGTATTGCAAATATGGGTATTTTGGCTTTTGTTAGAATTTAGTTGACCTTGGAATAATACTTTCTGTAGCCTAGAGAATCATTTTTCTTTTGGAAAACTACACATCAGTAGTTATTAACTTGGGATTTAAACATAAGCTTTGGAAAAAAAATCTGTGGTCTTTATGTAATAGTTGTATGCAGCATTTTATACACATACTGCTGTGTCCTCGCATGATAGCTATTTATTTATCTTTGGTCTTTCAATTTTCTTGATTCTTATTCACAAGGAATGGCAAGTCCGTGTTTTCTTGCCATGGAATTAGTATTCAGATACTAATAACTTGGAAATAAATTTCCCATGATAGAAATTCAGGATTTCATGCTCCTTTGTTCTGTTGTTAGAAGTAGCCAGGCAAGACCAAGGCTTACCACTTAATTTTGGACTAGAGACTATTTAAGATATGTGTTTATTAAATAAAAATTTTTATGTCAAATAAGTTTAACATTTTTCATAGCCTTCTTTAACAAAAACAAAATCAGAAGTAAACCAAGCTAATTCTGATAAATTCTGTATAAGATTTTGGATGATCATCAGAATAGGCCTTATTCCAAAGTTTGTTTTTATGTTAGTGTCTGGATACTTAGAATGTATTTCTCATAGAAATGTGTTAAATGGGGTCAAAGTTCTTAAGATAGCCCATAAAACCCCTTTTTACTGACAGTGAATAGTGGTACATTGTAAACAATTCTAACTCTGGCTTCCAAGGATCATTTTCCCCTCTGCTACCTTAAGAGTAGAGTGAGCCTCTTGCAGTTCTAGCATTATCAGGAGTAGAGAACCTAGGAAGGTTGCAGCCATTACCAGGAGTATTGAGAGAGACAGTATTCCCTGCAGCTTTAGTTTCAGGTTATTACAAGTGAGGTTAATCAGCTGCCAAAGAAAGTATGAGTATCTTAAGTGTTGGGCATGTTTTAGGGGAATGCTTGGGGATAGGAGTAGGGTAAAAAACCATATGTAGAAGCAGCAGAGAGACAGCTGAAGATAGAAATGAAATGTCAGTGACTTAGTCCAGGGCATGATAGATTACATGTGCCTGATAGCAAGAGTGCAGAATCTGATGCTTAATGTAAACCTAAGTTGGTAAGGCTGGGAATGACATGCTGTAATGAGACAATTTCTAAATTTTGTGAAGGCATTTCTGCTCTAGAAATAAAATCCAGATCTTTCAAATTTGGGAATGTATGGGGATCTAATTTCTTCACATCCTCAGTAACACTTTCGGTTTCTTTCTTTTTTTGGCAGGGAGTGGGGTGGGGTGGGAGTACCAGGGATTGAACTCAGGAGCACTCAACCACTGAACCACATCCCCAGCCCTGTTTTGTACTTTATTTAGAGACAGGGTCTCACTGAGTTGCTTAGTGCCTTGCCATTGCTAAGGCTGGCTTTAAACTTGTGATCCTCCTGTCTCAGCGTCCTGAGCCGCAGGGATTACAGGCATGTGCCACTGTGCCTGGCACTTTTCTGTTTCTTGTATATTAGTTAATAGCCATTCTAATGTGTATAAAGTGGTCCCACCAGTTCTAACAGTGCCTCTCAGTTATAGATTCATTTCTTTACTCTGATTCATTGACACTAGTAGTATATATATATATATATTTTTTTTTTTAGGGTGTATCCCATTTATTAAGCCTGTATTTCCCCCTCTTACTAGTAGTATATTTATTTGTTGAATATATGAATGTCAAATCAGTCAACAGTTCTTGAGAACTGAGATGCTAGTAAACACAAAGATTAGTACGATCTGCCCTTGTTCTTGAATTCATAGCCTAGTCGGGGAGGACAGATAACTCAGAATAATGAAGGCCATAGTAGCAGTTACCACAGGTGCTTTGGAACTGCTCAGAGGGTTATTTAATTCATTTAACACCAGGATCCTGGATAGCACATTGTCTTCAGAACTATTCAGCATTGTTTTAGAGGTATTAGTTGATAGAAGAGAGAGATTAATTTATAGAAATAAACTATAGTAGTCTCCACTTAACTGTGGATTTACTTCCCACAGTTTCAGTTACTGGCAGTCATCTATAGTCCAGAGATATAAAATGGAACATTGTAGAAATAAACAATTCATAACTTTTAAACTGTGCACTTTTCTGAATACATGATGAACAGTATTTTACCATGTAATTGTTGCAGATTTTATGCCAATTTTTTTTTCAAAAAATGGGGTAATAATCATTATGTAAAGTTTTTTTTTAAATTGTTCCAGTATTACTTTAAAATCATTTATTAGTAAATTGTCTTTGGTGCTAGATTAGGATGCATAGAATACTTGTGAACATATGTTAATGTGGTAGTGATGATTTTATAGTGAAAAACGGAAATCTCTCTCCATCTAGCCCAGGATGTGAATTATCCCTTTGTCCAGTGGATGCATATCAAATATATTAGCCCACTGTTGGTCACTTGGTTATCTGTTGCAGTATTGCTGTACTTGTTTTCAAGTAATCCTTTGTTTATTTAATACTGATCCTAAAATGTAGGAGTAATACCAGCAGTTTGGATATGCCAAAAAGAACCCATGAAGTGCTTCCTTTAAGTGAAAAAGGTGAAAACAACAGTAAGGTGTTTTTTCTTTTATTGTGGTGCTGGGAATTGAACCCACGGCCTTGGCATGCTTGGTAGGCACTCTACCACTCAGCTACACCTGGCCCACAATAAGATATTTTGAGAGAGAGAGAGAGAGAAAGAGAGGGGTGAGGGGCGGGAGGAGAGGGAGAAAGACCACATTCACATAATTTTTATTATACTTTACTGATACACTTTAATATTTTGTTGTTAGTCTATTACTGTAGCTACTTTATAATTTAAACTTTATTGTAGGTATGACTATATAGGAAAAAGCATAGTATACACAGAGTTTGCTATCTGGGTGGTTTCAGGCATCCACTGAGAGTCCTGGAACATATATCTTATAGATAAGGAGAGAGTAATGTATAGAAAATGATCCAGTTAATATGGCTGGGGTTGTACCTCAGTGGTAAAGCACTTGCCTGGTACATGTGAGGCACTGGGAATGATATTGGCCAAATTATATTGTTATATTGTGTCCATGTATGGATATGTAATAACAAATCCTGCCATTATGTACAACTATAATGAACCAATAAAAATATGGAAAAAATAAAGCTAATATCTAGAATCAGTAACCTTCAAACATACAGGCAATAATCAGAATAGATAATGGTAGATTTATAATAACAAAGAGGATGAAATACTGAGGAATAAACCTACTGAGAAATGTGCAAGAATACATAAAGTTTTAAGGACAGGGGCTATAGCTCAGTGTTAATAGTTGCCTAGCATGCACGAGGGCTGGGTTTAATTCCAAGCACTGCCAAAAGGAAATAAAAAAGCCTTAGAGTGCTCCTGAACAATATAAAAGTATGACATTTTTGCTATTGTATATAGGATAATTGAACATTATAAAAGCTAGTTAAAAATAAATGAAAGTATAGAAAATGAAATAATGAAGATTAATGCAGAAATGAAGTAGAGAATAAAAACATCTACTTGATTCAAAATCCTGATTTTTTAAAATTAATTTATTTAAATGCATTTCAAGTCATAGTACATATATAGAACTCAATGTTTCTATTTCTCTGGTTGCAAACCAGATAGAGTCACACCATTTGTGTCTTCATACATGCATCTAGGGTAGTGATGACCATCTCATTCAACCATCTTTACTATAGCCCTTCCCTTTTTTCTCCCCCCTCTTCCCCCCTGCCCCATCCAGACTTCCTGCATTTCTCTTTGTTCTCCATTCCCACCCCCCTTATGTATCAACATCCACTAGTCAGAGAGAACATTCGGCATTTGGTTTTTTGGGATTGGCTTACTTCACTTAGCATAATGTTCTCCAATTCCATCCATTTACCTACAAATGCCATAATTTTATTCTCTTTTATTGCTGAGTAATACTCCATTGTGTATATATGCCACAGTTTCTGTATCCATTCATCTATTGAAGGGTATCTGGGTTGCTTCCACAGTTTTGCAATTGTGAATTGTGCTGCTATTAACATTGAAGTGGCTGCTTTACTGTAGTGTGCTGTTTTTAAATCTTTAGGGTATAGGCCATAGAGTGGAATAGCTGGATCAAATGGTGGTTCCATTCCAAGTTTTTTAAGAAATCTCCATACTGCTTTCCAGATTGGTTGCACCAGTTTGCAATCCCACCAGCAATGTTTGAGTGTGCCTTTTTTACCACATCCTCACCAACACTTATTGTTGCTGGTATTTTGGATAGCTGCCATTCTGACTGAGGTGAGATGAAATCTGAGAGTAGTTTAGATTTGCATTCTCTGCAGCTGCAGCTGCTAGAGATGTTGAACATTTCTTCATATATTTGTTTATTGATTGTATGTCTTCTTCTGAGAGGTTTCTATTCAGCTCCTTAGCCCATTTATTGATTGGGTTGTTTGTTTTTTTGGTGTTAAGTGTTTTGAGTTCTTTATATATCCTGGAGATCAGTGCTCTATCTGATGTGTGTGTGCCAAAAATTTACTCCCAGAATGTAGGCTCTCTGTTGACCTCATTGATAGTTTCTTTTGCTGAGAAGAAGCTTTTTAGTTTAAGTCCATCCCATTTATTGATTCTTGCTTTTATTTCTTACGCTATAGGAGTCTTGTTAAGGAATTGGGGGCCTAATCCAGCGTGTTGAAGATTTGGACCTACTTTCTCCTCAATTAGATGCAGGGTTTCTGGTCTCATTCCTAGGTCTTTGATCCACTTTGAGTTGAGTTTTGTGCGTGGTGAGAGATAGGGGTTTAGTTTCATTTTACTGCATATGGGTTTCCAGTTTTCCCAGCACCATTTGTTGAAAAGGTTATCTTTTCTCCAATGTATGTTTTTGGCACCTTTGTCTAGTATGAGATAGCTATATTTCTGTGCATTACTCTCTGTGTCTTCTATTCTGTACCATTGGTCTACATGTCTATTTTGGTGCCAGTACCATGCCGTTTTTGTTAATATAGCTTTGTAGTAAAGTTTTTAAGGTCTGGTATTGTGACGCCTCCTGCTTCATTCTTCTTGCTCAGGACTGCTTTGGCTATTCTGGGTCTCTTATTTTTCCAAATGAATTTCATGATTGCCTTTTCTATTTCTGTAAGAAAGGACTTTGGGATTTTAATTGGGATTGCATTGAATCTGTATAGTGCTTTGGGTAGTATGGCCATTTTAATAATATTGATTCTGCCTATCTAAGAGCATGGGAGGTCTTTCCGTCTTCTAAGATCTTCTTCAATTCCTTTCTTTAGTGTCTTGTAATTTTCATTATAGAGGTCTTTCACCACTCTTGTTAGATTGATTCCCAAGTATTTTATTTTTTTGGAGGCTATTGTGAATGGAGTCGTTTTTCTAATTTCTCTTTCAGAGGACTCATTGCTGATGTATAGAAATGCATTTGATTTATGGATATTGATTTTATATCCTGCAACTTTGCTGAATTCATTTATCAGTTCTAGAAGTTTTCTGGTGGAATTTTTTGGATCCTCTAAGTATAGAATCATGTCGTTCTTATTTTTCCTATTCGTATCCCTTTAATTTCTTTCGTCTGTCTAATTGCTCTGGCTAGAGTTTCAAGGACTATATTGAATAAGAGTGGTGAGAGAGGGCATCCCTGTCTTGTTCCAGTTTTTAGAGGGAATGCTTCCAATTTTTCTCCATTTAGGATGATGTTGGCCTTAGGCTTAGCATATATTGCTTTAACAACGTTGAGTTATGTTCCTACTATCTCTAGTTTTTATAGTGTTTTGAACATGAAACGGTGCTGTAATTTGTCAAATGCTTTCTCTGCATCAATTGATAAAATCATGTGATTCTTATCTTTAAGTCTATTGATGTGATGGATTATGTGTATTGATTTCCATATGTTGAACCAACCTTGCATCCCTGAAATGAACCCCACTTGATCACGGTGCACTATTTTTTAAAATATGCTTTTGTATGTGATTTGCCAAGATTTTATTGAGAATTTTTGCATCTATGTTCATCAGGGATATTGGTCTGAAATTTTCCTTTTTTGACGTGTCTCTGTCTGATTTTGGAATCAAGGTGATACTAGCCTCATAGAATGAATTTGGAAGGGTTCCTTCCCTTTCTATTTCGTGGAATAATTTGAGGAGTATTGGAGTTAGTTCTTATTTGTAGGTCTTGTAGAACTCGGCTGAGAATCCATCTGGTCCAGGGCTTTTCTTGGTTGGAAGGCTCTTGATGGCCTCTTCTATTTCCTTGCATGTAATTGATCTGTTTAAGTCATGAATGTCCTCCTGGTTCAGTTTGGGTAGGTCATATGTCTCTAGGAATTGTCGGTATCTTCAGGGTTTTCTATTTTACTGGAATATAAGTTTTCAAAGTAGTTTCTGATTATCCTCTGTATTTCAGCAGGGTCTGTTGTGATATTTCCTTTTTCATCACAAATTTTGGTAATTGGGGTTTTCTCTCTCCTTCTTTTTGTTAGGGTGGCTAAGGGTTTGTCAATTTTGTTTATTTTTTCAAAGAACCAGCTTTTTGTCTGTATCAATTTTTTGAATTGTTTCTTGTGTTTCAATTTCATTGATTTCAGCTCTGATTCTAATTATTTCCTATATTCTACTTCTTTTGGTGTTACTTTGTTCTTCTTTTTCTAGGGCTTTGAGTTGTAGTGTCAAGTCATTGATTTGTTGACTTTTACATCTTTGAATATGTGAGCTTAATGCAATGAACTTTCCTCTTAGCACTGCCTTCATAGTGTCCCAGAGATTTTGGTATGTTGTATCAGAGTTCTCATTTACCTCCAAGAATTTT